>CACRXK020000294.1:6530-91108 GCA_902702795.2 Paramuricea clavata
ATATATATATATATATATATATATATATATATATAGGTTTTTTAAATCCTATGCAGTCAGGTTATCGCCCAGGTGATTCTACAGTTAATCAAATTTTATATTTAACGCATAAGATATACGAGGCTTTCGAACTAGGCAAGGAAGCAGAGGAGGAATCGTCACTATACCGTGATGCATTGCGGCGGATTTTTTTCTCAATTGTCAATTTCGCGTGCGATCGACGAAATAATTGGGAGTTTTCATCGAATTTTTTCTCGCTGAAAATCACGAAAGTTTTAAAGGTATTTATTAAAAATATGTTCTTGGGTATTGAAATTTACTATATAAATATTTTATTTGGGTTATTTGAACTTTTGGGGCGAATAATTTGCATATGTTTTGACCTATTTTCCGGGTCACTGCACACGGACGGAAATTGGCTTCAATATATGATGGGGTCGTCTATAGTTTAAAATAGAAAAAGTCGAAAAAAATCATACCAGTACATAGAAGAGAAGTTATTCTTTCAAATGATACCGAGAAATCAAAAACGACCCCTCAAACCGAGAAGTTAATGGCTTTTCAAAATGGGGTATTTGGTGCTTGATTTATTCAAACCAGATTCAAACTATGCGTAAACACGCGACATTCTGGTTACTGTGCGAAATGGCGCGAAAACACAATGATATTCAATTCATCATGCAATGGCCTGCAATCATGTTATTTTTCAGTTTTGATATATAGGAACATGTCCTCTATTCAGTGGCGTAACTACTATGGGCTCAGACCGGGTGAACCCGGGGGCCCCCAACCCAAATGGGGGCCCTTAGGCGATAGCGCAAAAACATTGGCCAGGGCCTCTGATATGTTACAATGTCGTTTTATGACCATCAGAATACTGTAAAATCTCTCCCCAAAGTCCAGGAAATGGCATTTCAGAGAGTCTAGATTAAAAATTTTTCCGAACAACCATGCCCTGGCCCCCCTAGAAAACTCGTGCATATACGGCGCTCGACTCGTGCCTTTGGCACTTCTACTAGGGGGGCCTTCGAAAATTTTGAACCGGGGGCCCCTTGATATAACGTTACGCCACTGCCTCTATTAACTATGATAGGAACATGAGTTCGTACCCTTTCATTATATCAAATGTTCTTATCCATTTTCTATTATATTGATGAACTATTAAAGAGACAATAGCTTGTTTAAGACTGATATTTACAGTTTATACTGGAGAAAGCAATGTTGTTTGTTTGTATTAATATAAATAGGTACCTCTATGATTTGCTATGAAATTAATCTCGTGATGTTGCCAATGAGAATACTGCTAAGCATGTATATGTTTCAGTAGTAATACCCAAGCAAGTGCACCTAGACCTGTGATTTTTTATGTCATCCAGCGGGGGGGGGGGGCGATCGCGCCCTCTATTTCCCGCCACTGGAGTCAGGTATACGAGTAACATCAAGATGCTGTTCAAGGGCAGATTTTCATATGTGGAAAAATTTCTAGTGAGGTGTAAGCGACACCACTGAGCAAGCTTTGGCAGGGGTTGGGCATTAATAGGGTTAAAGACCTTCACACAAAATAGGAGCGGTGAAGCAAAATTTTGGGGTTGAACACTTTATAAGAGGGGTTAGAGAGATTTAAGGCCCCCCCCAGTAAATCTGCCCATGATGCTATTAGAAATTATTGGGCAGGTGAGGGGGTGTGGTCACTATGCTTTCAGCTTGAAAGGTTAAGAGACCCCCTCCCAGTGTGTATTTTTGTTGAATTTCAGGAATAATGATGCTGCATGGATATGTCATTGACATCTTATGAACTCCATTCACTAGCATTAGGCTGTATTCTTGTCAAAATTATGCTACGAGTGAACCCATAGTCATAATCACTTCATATCTCTCTATAATAAAATGGCCAGTGTTCCATCAACACCCGATATATATTTCAGAACAGTACAATTAAACTTAAAGGTCAAGGGTATACAATTCCTACAGAAAAAGATTTTTTCCTTGGAGGAGGCTGAATCTCATCATATTTTGGCTTGTCTATAAGTGACAGTTTGGCTGAGCTTGTAATTGACAACAGAAAAGATATCACAATGCGAACTGAAACACCAGAACCTGCAGACATTGCTCAATCATTGCCCACATTGGAAAGTGTATTAAAATTGGCAAGCCATTTGGAGAATACTCATTGCATCTCATTCATAATACAGACTGCCCAATAAAGCAATAATAAGGTATATTTTAAACTTTATTCATATTTCATCAGTTTTACATAGTATATATTATTGACATTAAGCCATGCTGTGGTAATATGTAAAATAGGGGTGCACCGGAACCAATTTTTAAAGTTCCTTCCGGAACTGCAAAAAAGTTCTGGCAGACACTTCAAGTCATCAAGGTGGACTCGCAAATGTGAGAATAAAAAGATTGACAAACTTTAAACGTCATGTACATTTTCCTTGTGTAGTCCAAATTTCTTCCTACTGTGAACTTTTGTTTGACACAAAAACGTATGATATTCTATCTCTCTGAAAACAACAGAGTTCCAGTTCCGGTCATGCTTTTTCTATTAGTTCCGGCTGGAACTCTGAAAAATCGGAGTTCCGGCAGGAACTAACCGGCCGGAACCAAGTTCTGGTGCACCCACAATGTAAAATCATAATTTTAAAAAATAAATAAGTTAAGAAGTTAACATGTAAATATATGAATAGGTATAAATAATTTTAATATTTTATGACTCTAGATAATATTTTATACAGTAGGTTTAAAAAAGCACTGTTTCCTGTTCTTCTAGCCTTATACATTCCATGTATTTTGGTTAAATGGAAATAGTGCAACATTTCATAAATAAAATATGCTGTTTAATTAGTGCTGCTTATAACAACAAAATAATTTCAAAATCAATTGACTTGTGGCTTTATTTTGTTTATAACCAGTGACCGTCGTGTACCAGAACTGTATGTGGCTGCACAGAGTTATATATTTTACCATTTATGGTTGTCTGTTAGTTTAATTTGTCTGGTGGCATACAGACATACACCTCAAACCTGGGTATAAAATCTCTGTCTCATCAATATCACATGTACCTCTTCATCATCTTATCTGTTGACTCTCAATGAGGTGGTAGATCTACTAAGCAGACAGGATTCATATGTTGATGGTAGCAATTACATGGTGCTTGTCTTTTTACTGATTTAGTGGTGGAGTACAGGTGTACAGCATCCAACTCTTGACCATCACTTGATGGTGATGGTAAAATATCAAATTCCCACAAAATATTACATGTATTGAATATTCTCTTTGCCAGGGTTATCAAAGTCGAAGAACTAAAACAAGATATACAAGAACAAATCAGTTTTATATATAGCCAGAATAACTTCAGGAGATACATTACTGTATAAAAGATTGTACAAAGCCCTACATATGTGCCCTATTAAAATTTAAAGTGGCTTCCAAGACTTGTTTATATGATTTTAAATCTTTATCACGATTTGAAGTTTCTGTAGTGAATATTATTCCTGAAGTCGATATAACTGGTGTTAGTTACATTTATTAAATATGGCAATTTTATAATACCCTATTAAAACATAGCAAATTTGATATAAATCTTATATTTATTGAGGCTGTACATGTTTGATGTTTCTACAAAGTTCGCTCGAATATCTACAACTTCAATATAACCTCTTACTGTGAAAAACTCACCTCAAAAACACAACTAGAATGCATCATTCGGTAAACATCTCGGCAACTTTAACCCCATTCACAGTTGATAAAAAAATTGCATGGCTTCTCAGCTGAAACTAACATTAATAATACGGCACTGCTCAACACACATTACTCCATCAGGGGCTAGATACAAAGGCTGTGAGGACCCAACAAACATAAATCAGATGAGGTGCTCACTGCTTCCAAAAGAGAAGCTTTAATCCAATACCAGGAGCGAAAAATATGCGCCATTTTCTAAAACGATAGATTTTCTGAGATGTGTTTACAACGACAGCCAACGAACACTGAGCGAGCTGCGCCGGCGAATTGATAATATGTATACAATGGTCCAAAACCGCAATGCATTGTGGTATACTGACGAGACCTCCTGAGGTTGGACAGTCAAGAGTATATTATTCATGACATATGTAAATTATTTGGGGTTTTTAATACTCATTGCCAAAATCATATTTTTCCTAAAATTGATTGGATGTTTGAATCCTATGATTAAATATGATTGCTTTGCTGAATAACAGCAAACAGGTTTTGGAATTCTTAGATTCAACTGATGGCTTGCTGCTAGGAGTTGCTTCCTTCCACTGCAGTTGATCGGTTATGCCACTATTCGATGCAGCTTTGATATCGGCAAGGTGGTTATCTAGGTCAGGCCGACTGTTGCTCTGTTCGATGATTTCAGCTTCAAACACTTCTTTGCCGCTCTTCACATGCACTTACGCACCTGCAATCATCCCCGCTCCAGAGGTCGATGCTTCCAGTTTTCATGTCTCCACGATGGAATACGTCTTGTCGATCTCAAAGAAAACCAAGGAGAATCGCGACTGTAGTTCTCCAAGTCATCTTATAGACGTAAAAGATTTAATAAATAATGCAAGCACAATTAGGACGGAGATTGTGTCTTTGTGACAAAATGTAGTGGAATGACCAAAATATGCAAACCAACCTTGTCATGTAGCGCCTACAATCTATTTTTATTCTCAATTTCTATAGAATTAGTATCTCAATAACTTAACGTCGCCACTCAATAGCTGTTGTATCAGGTCATTACTGGTTGTGTCATGTCATTAACTCGTGTTAGAGTTGCCAACTTGGCGTTTTTCACACAAAACAGAAAATTTGTTGATTTTTGGCGTCTTTTTCAAGCGCTTAGCTTGGGAAATTTATATATGACTCGAGCTTGACATAAAAGATGCATTGAAAGTCCTTGCCTTGAATAAGACGTGTCTTGGTTAACAGGGCAGGGTTTGTTTGGCAATGTCTTTTAGCTAAGCCACAGAAACAATTGTATAAATGGACAAAAAGTAAGCATGATGACGTGTTCACATCATCACATGAAAAATTTTCATCCAGAATACTAATAATCGTGTGTTGTGAATTGTGCATGTTATGTTATGTTGCGAGTATAGCTTTTGGTTATGTTGTGATGAGACTGTATCCGTCACTGTATGAATCAGTCTAAGAACAGAAATTCAGAACAATGTTCAATATTTTAGACAATTGTAATCCAGTTCCTTTGCCTGCACCTAACACCTGCACATAAAAGTATAAGATGGAACAATCTCCTAATAAAGTGACATCTTGAACTCAAGATGAGACAAAAACATTGTAGCGGTCCGTGGACATTTCGAATTTATTATACAAGCGTAGTTATACAATTACACAAGCGTAACGATGTAATTCAAGTGAAAGAATGCGTATAGGTTGGTTGGTTTTGTCAAACTATCTGAAACAGAGAAAAATGTGTTTATCTGTTTTAGATAGTTTGATCCAAGGCCTGCACCGTATTGGCGAATATATTATTTCGAATCATTGCATCAGCGATTTTAGGAAAAAGCGATGTATTATAGAAAAATATGAAGAAGCTATTGGATGCATTTTTGAATAATGCATGGCAATGGCAAATCCTAGCAAATATATCAGTACATATAAACGGTCTTAATTTAAGTCAATTTAGTTTCAGTCAGTTCTAACTGTTATTTTTAATTAATATCCAGACGCACGTCCATCTCTTTCAATCACTTTTGGAACAACTTTCTGTAGGTGGTCAATGTATCGATTGTGTTTGTCTTTTGTCATCCGGGTTGCCAAAAAGTCTTAATCCCATCAATTACATGTTTTCCGCAAATAGTGTTTTAGCTCGTGCCAGACGAGTTCAATTGGATTCAAGTCTGGGCTTTCAGGTGGAGTTGGCCACCACTTAATCCCTGCCGTTTCATAAAACGTTTTAGCCAAGTTACTTGTGTGCTTTGGGTCGTTGTCTTGCATGAACCTGTGACTGTTGGGGAAAACATTCTTGATGAAGGGTAACAGATGTGGCCGCAGGATGCCTTCAATAAAAAATGGTGCATCCATGATGCCTGAGAATATAGCCATTTTGCTGACGCCGCGTCTTGAGATCCCAGCCCAGACATGAACTTTCACCGGATGTTTTGGTCGGCCTTTTAGACATGGTGGTTCCCACCATCGGTGAAAAGTAATTTTGGAATGGCGCTCCAAGGCAATACTGCTCTCATCTGTAAAAATGACATCATTAAATTCCTCCTTTGTGGCTGTTAAATCTTGACAAAACTGTAGGCGTTTGACTCGATTTGCTTCTCTCACAAGCTGACAATATTTTGTTCCAGTTGACAACCATCCAAGTCTATGGCGAGTGCGGCATACGGTCGATTCAGAGATTTTCAATTGAAAATGTTCCCAAATCATTTTTACTAGATCAGTGGAAGTCGTTTCATCATTTTCCTCCATCTTTCTGTCGATAAACTCCACAATCTTATCACTGTGCTTTTTAAAAGGACGCTGATTCGGCATGATTGGTTTACAAAGCTCTCCGGTTCTTTCATAAGTATGAAGAAATTTGGCGACATGACGCCTCGCAATTGAAAAGCCGTTTTCTTCTTTCAAATTTTTCAAAATATCACAAATTGTAGCGTTACAGCATTTACTGTTGTGAATTGTGTCTCATGGGGGAAACGCAGCATTTATTTATTTATAATTATTGTCTAGTGTAATTTGACACTGGTGACAGTATTCACTGGTGACATTGTGACAGCTGGGCATGCATGCATGCACAAAATTCATGAACATTGACTTTAATATTTTATCACATACAATAGCTATATATACATTTTCTAGAACTTACTCAAAACTCTAATCTCTCTGAAACATCCTAATTCCTCGTTTAAAAAGCCATGTTTATATCCATTGAACCATACTCAGGGCAAAACGAACATAAACTTCAATCTTGAACTGTCTGTGTGAGTGCCAATAATAACAACTTATGTGTTTGAAGAAAAAAATGCTCACATAACCATGCAGTTGTAGTTAATTAGGTTTCTTGACCAAGTAAAAGAAATCAAATTTTGGCATATTCTTCAATACTATAGCCAGGCTATAGCTGAGAAAATTTGACAAGATAATGCAGTTGTTTGAAAAATTAATATATTTGTATTTGTAGTTTTATAACATATTTTCATGCGCATCATGATAAAAAGTTCCTGATACTACTCACGGTTACACATTGACACAATTTTTAAATAGAGTTTTTCCTTTTGAGTTTAGGGAAAAATTCAGCCTGACACAGTTCAAGCAACATTGATATATTCATTGAGCACAGATTATAATAGGTTTTTTTTTTAGAAACTGCGCGGCATGGGGCATTGACGAACTTAGCAATTGAATTATGTAAATTTGTCCTCAGCTCAAACCCACACAGAACACAAGTTAACAGGGAAAAAACCAAACATGATCAGCTGAAAATTTTCTGACACGTGCCAAAAACCACTATAGACTCTAAAATATTTCAATTCACAGATCTAACACAAACAAAGCACACTATGCCACCACAAATATTTCATGGCTGATGTCTTTCTTTAATATCATAATGACCATGCATGCATGAGACCTGCCAAAAAAATCCATACTTGTATTAGTATAGGCAGGATTTGTCGATTATATGATACTAGTATAATTGAATTTTTTTGTGATAAATAAAGTATGTTCGTGTTTCGTTGTTCCGTGGGGTTCAATCGATATTATCTTCAATTGGATTCAGCGCATCAAGTCGCTTGACTATATCGAGCGAGAAACTGTGAGTTTGTAATGGTTCCCGATTCAAGACAGATGCTAGCAGCATATACAATGTAAGTTATATTTTGTCACTTTGCACTTTACAGTATTACGTTTTTACTCCTAATTTGATCCTCGAATCTTACTGGAACTACAAGACAACGTCGACGAGTACTCAATATTTATATTGTTAAACAGCATCAGCGAACTCAATGCCAATTCTTACAACTGGACCATATTTGAATATATAGTCCCAAATTTAAATATGGCATTTGTTCGTCCATTCATTCACATTTTGGTGTCATTTTTACCGTTTTGACTGCGGTTTCGCTTTTAAAGCTTTGTTTTGATTCAAATAGACTCAGTTATAGTTAATGCTTCTAAGACTGTCCGTCCATCTACGAACTTTTTTCAAAGAAAATATGTCCCACCATGTGGCAGTCGTTTATAAACACGTTAATATCTATCATACTAGGTTTCATTTAACTATTGTGTTTTATTTCATTTAGCTGAATTATTTGCTTCATATTTGTACAAATTGTCTGAGCCTTTCAACTCGCAAGCACTCGCAAGTTGTGAGTAGCGAGTGCTTGCAAGTGAAATGAAATGCGAGTACTCGTGAGTAGCAAGTCAGTGTAAAGGTGATAAGTTACTACTTGCGAAACCTGTTTATAAGAAGAAAACATTCCTTGCTAGAGCGTTTACAACAAGAGGAATAGAAATTTGGAACAATTTAAGTGTAGAGACAAAACACATAGTAATGAAAGGAGCTATATATACCGAATAAGCACTGCTATTACTATTGTTATGACTAAATTTTATATTGTAATTTTGTATAGCATCGTAGTTTTTAGTAAACTATATATATATATATGTATATGTGTGTATATATGTATATATATATATGTAGAACTTAATATACCATAGCGTAGACCTCGTGTAAACTAGCATTATAGCTAACTGGGGATCTATTTTAAATACAAATACAAGAACGAGTACTTGCTTTGACTCGTGCGTACTCGCTACGCGCAAGTGGACGTACCCTTACTCGCGACAGGTACTGTACGTATAAGATCATACCTAACATATATATGTGGGGAAATTAATAATTTTGTAATTAAAAGTGATATTTTTAGGCGATTTTTTATTTGTAAGAATATTCTTAAAAAATTATCGTGTTACCATGACAACTACTTTAGATACTTCATGTTCGGAAAATACAATGGTTTTGTCAGCAAGGCAAGGTTTCTGCATGCATGTATTTTCTAGTATACTAAGCATGAACATTAGCATACCATATTCAACCCAGTTTAAAAATCCTTCACCCAGAACTGATTTTGTCAACTTAAAAACTTTTGTATTTACACTCATGCTGCCATCCCCTTTTTTTCGCAAATCGTCTAAAGTTGCATTCTCGTTCCTTCCCAATACAGCGACTTGGTTAAATCCAACATTGTTGCCTCCAACAAGATCCTTTTACTTCGGTTAAATATTCGGTTGGGCATTTGATCACTTTACCCACGACGCACAACTTTTTAAGTTTTGAGGGGGGGCACCAAAACATCAATGAATACATAGTATATAAAAATCAAAGCAATAAACTTTCGTACTCTTTCATTCATAAAAACTCAAAGTTGGCAAAGTAAAGTTTTTTAGTACATGCATATATGAAAAATTACTGAAAATGACATTGATTAAGGCAATGCAAATCAGTTTTCTTTTGTTCTTTTGCCAAAAATGTACAAAATTGTCACTTCCAGTAACTTTATTAAACAGCCAAAAAGACACTGAAGATGAAGTTTTGACCTATTATAAAATAAAATATATTGCATTTCGTAAGACAAATGATTAACAACATAACAATCAGTGCCCTTCAGGGCGCATTGCGACTTAGAAACTATCATTAAAACCCTCTTCTGCATCTATATTATCAACATCAATGCTTAATAGTTCATCTTCTTCTTCTTGTCCATCTTCCTTCTGTCCATCATCTAGAGGGTCAGTAATACTCGATTAATCGACCTGAAATAAACTTCGAGAAAAAAATTGACCATTCCAAGGAACCTTCGCAATTCTTGCTTTGACTTAGGTAAGGGCATGTCCAGGATTGCACGAACTTTCTCGCTATCTGGCTTCAAACCCGATTCAGATACAATGTTACCCATGTACTTCACTTCTTTGACTTTGTACTGAAGCTTTTCTGGATTGAATTTAACATTTTCTGCTTTTGCTCTTTCCGACAGCTTTGCCATAATTTCATCATGCTCTTTTTCATCCCGCGCTGCCACAATTATGTCATCAAATATCACCTTGACACCATCAATATCACCAAACAATGCTTCATTCTTCTTCTGAAACACTTCAGGGGCTGAACACACACCAAATGGTAAGCTCGTGAAGCGGAAGCGACCAAAGGGTGTATTGAAGGTGCAGAGATGGGAACTTTCTTCATCTAGGTGGATCTGCCAAAACCCATCTTTTTCATCCACTATGGAGAATAACTTCTTACCACTAAGGCGAGTGGCAATATCCTCTGCTGTGGGAATTCTATGATGCTCCCGTTGGATAGCCTTATTCAGATCACAGGGATCCAAACATAGCCGCAGAGACGCATCACATTTCTCGACCATGACAAGACTGTTAACCTATGGAGTCGGTTTGTCAACTTTCTGCACAACACCAATTTTTTCAAGCTGCGAAAGTTTCTCTTTTAACTTTCCCAGTATGCTGTAGGGAACCTTTCGTGGTGGGTGGATGACAGGCTTGACAGTCTTATCAACAACGATATGATATTCTCCGTCCATGGAGCCAAGCCCTTCAAACACCTCTGGGTAATCATGAATAATGTGTTCTTTAGTGGAGGGTGATGGGGCCACTTCATTAACTTTCTTGACCAGGTTTAATTTCTCACATGCCTGCAGACCTACAATCCTGGCAAAAATTATTGTGGACACCGTGTGCGTCAAACAAAAATCGAAGTATTTCTACAGAATTAATCCCCAGAAAACTTCTCCCCCCTCCTACCCCCAATTCAATGTTGGTAAATGAAACTTTAAAATTTAAATGCGAGAAACAACATTGAATAGGGGGCAGGGGGCGACAAGTTTCATAAAAGAACGTCTCAATGTTAATATTAGCGTTAGAAAAGTTAGGTGTCCACATAATTTTTGCCAGGATTGTCTGAAAATAACCTAAAAAACAAATCCATAATTTTCACCTAAAGCAGGCCTTTTACTATACATTTTTGATGTTGCCATTACTTTAGAATAACAAACAGATTGTTTAAACTAGTTTAAGTTTTTTTAAAGCATATTTGTAATTTTGTGAGTGAGGAGCTATTGGCAATGATATATGCTTTGCCAAGCTAATTATGCAGACGCAGTAAGACGAGTTTTCAACAAAAGCGCTTTATGCGCATATGCAAATTCACATAAAATATAACAGACTATAAGGTTATTTTAGTATATACACATCCGAAGTGCTCACTATTTTCAGATTTTTTATAACAAACGCAGCCCAACAGCAACTGTATAGAGCGCCTTTAATCTAGCAGTGACATCACATGGTACACGGCTGTGTAGCGTAGTGATAAAAATATTTAAGCTGTGTATTCTTTACTCTACGCTACACAGCCGTGTACCGTGTGACGTCACCGTCATTATTAAAGGCGCTCTACAGTCGCTGTTGGGCTGCGTTTGTTATAAAAAATCTGAAAATAGTGAGCACTTCGAATGCGTATACACTAACATATCGCTATGGTCTGTTATATTTAGTGTGAATTTGGTTACGCTCACAACCGTGTAGTTTTATACAGTTATATTGTATGAATACACGGGAATATGATGCTACGTGTTCCAAACGTACCCATTGCAAAATGTTGCAGGTTAACAAAGGATCTGCATTTTGAAAATGCATGTATTACCAACAATGCGAATCATTCACGCTCAGGAACTAAACATAGATCTGCTTGGCTGTAAGTTATGAGGTAAACAAACCTTGCATTTTTTGGCTGGAAATTTTGCACTCAGATTTGACTAAGTGCTAAGACATCGTCGTTCTCTACGATGTTCAATAATTTGTCATACGAAGATATTACTTTGCCTTTGTAGAGTTGCAGACTAAGTTGTAATTGTATAAATCCAGATAATACGTAAAAAGCAACTTAACATGTAATGTGATAGGTGACACTTAAGATAGATCGGAAAGTAAAAAAATAAGTATAACCTGATTTACTAATTGTTTTCCCCTTTTGCTAAACAAACAAGCCTATTTTATCATTGGATCAAGCCTTAAATTCACGAAATCGGACAGTTTGGAATATGTGATAATTTCAGACAATCCTGGCAAAAATTATTGTGGACACCGCGTGCGTCAAACAAAAATAGAAGTATTTCTACAGAATTAATCCCCAGAAATCTTCTCCCCCCTCCTACCCCCCAGTTCAATGTTGGTAAATGAAACTTTAAAATTTAAATGCGAGAAACAACATTGAATAGGGGCAGGGGGCGACTAGTTTCATAAAAGAACGTCTCAATGTTAATATTAGCATTAGAAAAGTTAGGTGTCCACATAATTTTTGCCAGGATTGTAGTATTGGGGTTGACTGGACAGTAACAACAAAGAATGGTAGCATTTCAGACTGACCATTGACGACACATCTCAGGAAAACTCTCCCCTCCGGCTTGACTTTAAAATTCCCATATGAGGTTAAAACCACATCAGTTTTCTGCAGGGATGTACTAATCTCTAGACTTGAATACACATTAAATGGCAACACATTGGCTTCAGCTCCAGTGTCAAGTTTAAATCGAACTTGTGTTCCATTTATACCCACACTCACAAACCATGCAGAACTTGTTGTGGGGCTAGTTATGGTCCCAATAAATAAACTATTTAACTCGAGTGTTGGGTCATTTCTAGTGTTAGCTTCCCCAGTATTTTCTGACACTTCATCAACAGAAGAATTTCTTGACATTTGACACATTCGTGCAAAGTGGTTTTTTCTTTTACATTTGTGGCAAGGTTTTCCAAATGCAGGGCAAGATCTTACTGCATGCTTAGTTCCACATCTATTACAATCAAATAGCGACTCACCTCGAGTGGGTTTCTTTACGACATGAACTTCCGGTTCACTTGGATCAACATTTTGCTTCCAAAGCTCTTTGAGCTGTTTCACACTTTCTTCCGCCGCTCGGCACAAACTTGCAGCTTTTTCAAGAGTGAGTTCAGACGATTCACGAAGCAATTGTTCTTTTAATCGAATATCACTCACCCCAAATACTATACAATCTCGAATCATGCTGTCCGTCTGATCACCAAATTCACATGACTTAGCTCGTGTTTTCAACTCCGTTATAAATGGGTCGATTGTTTCACCTTGTTGTTTGCATTCTCAGAATTTATATCGTTCAAATACAGTATTCTTTCGAGGATTGACATAATCTTCAAATTTCTTTTTCAACACGCTAAACGTATCACTATCCTTGCCCTCGCCAAACGTAAACGTGTTGTAGATTTCGAGGGCTTCATCACCGATGAGATGAAGTAAAATTGCACACTGGACTTTTTCCGTTTCTTTGACTTTCCCTGACGTGGTCAAAAACAACTCGAATCGCTGAATCCATCGCCTCCAGTTCTCTCGCAAGTTTCCTGTCAAATTCAATGCACTCTGGGGCTTAAACGTTTCCATTTTAGGTTTTTTTTTATTTTTACTCCTGACACCATGTCATATACACTACACACGTTGCCATGTTCAACAACAACTTTAATCATGATCACATGCTTATCATAAATTAACATAATTATGACACTCTGTTTTTATTTCAACCTAATATTAAAATATACTTACTCATGTCGCAAACTTCACACAGGTGGTTAGCATTCACTTCTTCACAGTCTTGGCAAATAAAGGTTGCACTTCTTATCTTGTGGGTCTTTAAATTACCCTGCACAACAAAGTGTAAAAAATGTGCCAATTGAATTGTATTAACATTTATATGCTTGATAAATATGGCATTGACTCACTCCAATATATTTGCACCAAGTCCCCAACCTTTGAATGAAATCATCTACTGCACGATTCACAGTAGTTAAGTTCACATTCACAACAGTAAAGGCTTGAGTCTTTGTTGGTCGCACACCCTGTCCAGAAAATCATTCATCATTCAACATGAATATTTATAAAGGATTATTATTCAATATCAAAAATGCATATTTATATTCTGTTGAAACAATAAACTTTTCTATATTAATAAACAATTTATTTTATATATTTGAGCGAATTGTACCTTGAAGTTCCTTCCATTGATTATGGAGTATGAAAAGATATTGAATAATAACATTGAATAATAAAAACCACACGGTAAAAATGTTAAAAAAAATTAATGTATGTTGCTCTAATATGAAGTATAAGCCAAAGAAACTGATCTACACCGCTGACCACATTGGGAAACATTTTGAAAACAAACTTTATACACACAATATGGCGGACGAAAAAGAAGAAAATCTCAGTGATCAAAATGTATCACCAAAGCCCACTGAGATACAACAGAATGTTTGTAGTACGGCATGGAAGTACGACATGGCAAGAACGGAGAGCAAAGATTTGCAGCACTAGCAAGATCAGTGAAAAATACGAGGTTCAGTGCAAAAACTTGAGTTACAAGACGTAAATCAAAAGCTTGAAGGGCTTCTTATTTGTCAGTACAGCTGTTTCGAAAAGGGCTATTTATGCAGGGTTACTTTATGTTCTCCATAAGTTAACTTCAACTGACCAAATATCAGGAAAGTTAAAAGGTACTTTGCTGTTCCAAGAAGGATACAAGCTTTATTCTAGTGCTTTTGGACCTGAAATTTTAACTCCGGATCCCCGAAACTTCAGAGATAATCTGTTGTCAGATGACATTGGACTACCTTCTGGTTGTAGTGTTTATGGTTAAAAATGTAAACTATGTGGCCCTTGACCCAGGGTGCAATGTGGTGCGATTTCTTGATCTATTCATAAATCAGGAAGCAGAAGAGCTGGAAACCAGGTTTAATTTGGATGCAAGATCACTGAAAACAATTATAGATTCTATGGAAACCGAATATGATAGGTCTGTAGTCCGTGCCATTATTGCTACAATGTGTGCCCGAAGTGAAATTTACAATTTGGGTTGCAGCCGCAAGTTGCAGTGGCATCCTTGCAAAGAATTTTAACTGTATCCAGCGATGTTCAGAATGAATTAACTGCTGGGATGGACATGGCTATACTGTCTTTGCAAGAAACAATTAGTAAAAAGGAAAGAGAAATTGAGTATTTAAAGGAGTCTTATGATGTATTAAGCAAAATGCGGTCAGACAGTAGACATCTAAACAGCATTTCAGAGAAAATACCGCAGTGATTCTTATTCAAGGCAGAAATTTAATGCAGCAGCAAGAAAAAAATCTCAGAATTTGATAGAACAAAATAGACTAAGAAATAGAGCTTCAGGAGCTAGTGCTAAAAGAAAGCTTGATGATATTCATGAAGAATTAATTGCAAAAGCCATTGAGCAGAAAACAACTGCACTTGGTAGAAGGCATGACATGGTTCTCTATTACCACAAGCAACTGAAGAGGGATGATTTATTGAGTATTGTCAATTATCATCTCTTAGAGCATGGAACGGAAATTATCAAATCTGCAACAACCATATACAACAGGGGAAAGACAAAAAAACAAAGGTCATTGCAATTAAAAAACCATATAGATAATCTAACTAAATAGACACTTTAAACCGCATATGACACAAATTTTTCATCCATCATTTTGTAATCATACTTTTATTAATATTGAAATGATAGCATAACCTAAACACTCTTTTAAATTTCTCTATATCTCTTCTCATCTTACAGGAAAAGGTCTATTCTGCTTGAAAAAACCTCCCAAAAACTGGTGACAATGACAATGTTCTCAGACATCATCACAGAAAACATGTGGAGCTGTTGAAACTGCACTACCTTTTTGCTGCTTGTGAAGATCATAAACGGGCAATAGAAGTCAGTGCAGATGACAAAGCCCATATTCGCCCTGAAACATCGGGTTAAAATTGGATATTATTTTTTTCTTTATAAAAAACTACTTGCTATATTGAAACCCTTTTGTTCTTTTTTAATTATCTTAATATAGTTGGAATGGATGAACATCAGTCATTGCTGCAACCAGGAACTAAACATCAGTCATTGCTGCAACCAACTGAGGAAAGTGGTTTAACAATACGTGCTCTTCCCAGTCACAATTTTGGTGATCCACGTTTGTATGTTACACCATCTGCCTATCGTTTTATGTCCCACAAAGTTAAGCAGATGGATGGTAAGTTTAATATTACTACTTATAAAGTTATTTTTATTTGCATGTGTGTGATAGTTTATCTGATTTAAAAGCACCATGTGATAATAATTCTATTTTATAGGTATCCAGAGAGTGGTATTGAAGGATGATAGCTCGGTTGTTACTGTTCGACCCAAACAGTATGTGGGAAGCAGTGGTAGTGTCTGGGCCTGGGAGCATGTGTATTTACAATGGAAGCATCCACAATTATATGAAGTTCATGGACAAACTTTAAATCCTGCTTTGAGGACATTATCAGCAGTGGCAAGGGACAACTTATTCTATTTTTTCGACACAACAGAAAAGGGGGATGTGGAGTGTTTAGCAGAGGATCCATTGTGTAAGTTCCGTTCTTATGAGAAATGCTGTATAGAACATGTGTTAAACAGTTTGATAGATGCCCAGAGCTTGTGGAAAGTATCAAAGGATAAGGTCGAAGCAAAAGAAATTGCACTTGGCAATGAAATTGTTGACTTGCTATTGGAAGTCACTAAAGAGCTACAGAACTTAAGAGATATTTTGGTATCTACAACCACAACAACTGGAGAAGACTTGTGGTCTTCATATGAAATTTGCATAACGAAAACAAAAAATGTTATTATTGACATGAAATTGCATTGTCTTCCTGGCCCTCATTGCATTGTCTTCCTGAAATTGCATTGCCTTCCTGGCCCTGGCATATCAATAACCAATTTTGAAGTTTTGTGATGCTGAACTGGCAAGGCTTTTTAATTTGGACTGGCAAATGAGGATTCATCTGGCTGTTAATGACCCTTGTCCTGCTGAAAGAACTGACATGTGTATAGGTGAGGTTCCCAGTAGATTTTTAAATTTACACTGAACATGAACACATAATTCATACATCACGAAAAATTCAAACAATTTGTATTCGTTGTTTTTCGTAGGTGATGCAGTACCAGATGGTGGTCCCCTTCCATATAACAGATTCCAACCTCATGAAGATATCAGTGAAAGTGATATGAGGAAAGTATGAAAATTATTGTAATTTGAATGGTCATTCTTTAGGCGTAAAAAAAAAACCTGTGGTTCCGGTTTCATATCGTGAAAAATTAGGGTCGGTAGGTCGGAAATAAATTTTTTTTAAAATTTTTTTTTCATGGTTTTGGCGTTTTTTTTGCTGGTCGATTTTCAGTAGAGTCCCGACATCAATATTAACTAGAGATGCGTATTTCCTATGGGCGAATGTAGGCAATTTGGTTCAATAATTAGTGTGACAACAGACGCCATTTTGGCACACTGTATGAGCAGCCCGCAACCACCTGGAGAAAATAGGGTTGCACGGTCAATCGCATTGAAAAAATAATAGGGTCGGCAGAAAAAAAATAGGGTCAGTCGGGAACCGGAACCACAGGTATTTTTTTTTTACGCCTTATGCTCATGCACTGTGAACTGAATTTTACCTCTGACAGTAACATTTCTATTTACTATAAAGCTGTTGCGGTAGATCGATGCTTTTACGTCATCAATGAGTGATTTCAAAACAAACATGACCGAGCAATGCTAATGCATCGGTATTCATTCTGACAAGGTCATCCAGGCAAAGTTTTGAGCTATCAGCTTTTGCTTGTAGCAAGTGTTCCGTGCTCTTTAAGATAATATGCCCGATCTTCGTAACTTGTTCCTGAAGGCGGGGAAAATTTTAGATCTTTTGCCCTTGCAAAACGATCAAGCTTCCCCCAGATTTCCGGGTTGACTTGGGTCACGGCAAGTTTCTCACAGTTTGCAGGGTGGTGATATTTTTCAAGTTTCTCTTTAAGTTGTGTTCATCACCAAGCTTTTGGAGCTGCCACTGTTTGTTGGCAATGTTCGCTGAGAAGGGATATTCAGTTTTTTCGTCTTTGTTGAGCGAGTGTTCAATCTCGTCTAGTAAGGCGTCGTTTTCCTCGCTTTGAACAGCTTCGGTGGCTGCTTTGTCGCTTTCTGTAGTGTCTAGTAACTCCTCTGAGTCAGAGGCGTCATTTGTTGCTGCCATTTTGCCAAAGTCTCCAATGACTTCTGAACAAAAGAAGGCTGTTTTGAAACTCCTACATTGAATAAGCCACCCACATCTGTAAGTAAAGACAGTATAAGTACCAGTACTGTTAATGTGGATTTTAGAAAAAAGAAAACAGAATTGGTTTTCTTAATTTAAATACTCTTTATCTTTTTCTCCAAGGGACACATGATTCCTGAGTTCATCACACCTGAATTCCAAGCAGCAAATTTTATTGAAGAATGCACACCTTTAGGGCCACTTCAACACCCTGTTAACAAGTCAAGTAGTCACTACATTCTTGGTGACAAATTCCATAACATGGTTAGTCCACATAACTCTCCTCTTTGCTTGTACCATGGTACAATGGTGTGTAATATTAGCAATACACTAAAAACAAGCATTCAAGAGTCTCAGAATTACCGAAAAAATGCAAGACGTTTAATGCTGGTCAGCAGCAAATAGAAACCCATATAATATAGCTTTTAATTTCTTAATGGACTTCTACCAAAATGAAGAAATCGTGCAGAAGCAGCTTACCAATTTAGAAAAGGGTATATGTGATGGACAAAAACTAACCAGGAACAACTAGCTGAGATTTGTAATCATATGACTGATAAAATATGAATTACTCCTATTTCAATGAACAAAAATGGATATCAAAATTAGGTTGAACAGACTAATGCAAAATTTCATAAGACTTTTACTTACATGCGTAATTCATTGCTAAAGTCATTTTTATCTTTCTTGCCGATATTCTTTAAGCCTGCCGCAGACAAGAGCTTTTAGCTTAGCTAATGACCATGTGTGGCTGTTAGCTCAGCTTATAGCTTACGTGTGCGCATAGTTTTTGCTGCGGAATTGGACACGAGTGACCGCGAGGAAAAATTCTGTTGTGTTTGATTTTTTGTCCATGTGTGGCAGAAATTATACAGTGTGCAGGGTTCGCTCGTTATTAGCTCAGCTGTAAATATGTGACAGCCAATGAAAACATGTATCATTTCCACGTGATATTACTGATTCAGCATTACAATATGGCGTCCAATGATGTTCTTAACGAGATTGTGGCAGAAGAAAAATTGTTTGAAATATGGCCAGACCACCCCTGTCTTTATGACGTTCGTTCAGCTGATTTTAAGAATAGAGATAGACGACAAAAAGCTTTAGAAGAAATTGCAATTGCGGTTAATCAAAATGGTAACAATACTTCATGAATTATTTATTTGTTTATTGACTTTATATAATTCTATTCAGGTATTTCTACACAATAACAGGAAAGTCACATATGTTTTTATATTTTGCAACAGTTGACTGGGTAAAAAATAAACTCAAAGCCCTCAGAAACTGCTTTACAAAAGCGAAAAAGCCACCACCTTCCGGAAGTGCAATGAGAAACCCTTCGAAGCAAACAACTTGGGTCTTGGATAAATTACAGTTTCTTGAGCAATTCATTGCCACAAGGTCAACAATGTCTAACTTGGACGAGGTATGATAATTGTAATGTGTTTGTGAGATCAACGTTATTTGAGACCACACATGTATTCCTGTCACGGTACGGAACCCGAGGCAGATAAAAAATGATTTGCCAACTCTGTGTGCTGGTTTTTCGCATTGGTTGTCGATGATACAAATTGCTTCGCTCCAAAAATATAGTTAAAAGATGAACAATAAAGTACGTAATGTTGGAATGTCCTGCAACAACAAGACCTTTGGTAGGATAATTTTACTAATAACATATTCAGTAATTTCATCCTTTTCACTTTCTTTCAACCTTCATTTTTGTATTGTGTAATTCATTATAACTTTGTAATAATTTGTTTTCTCTGGTTTCACATATGTTCAGTGCTCCTAAACTCTCCTGCATTCTGGTTTCACTCTGCAAACTCTATCTACCACCCCCCTTAAAAAAAAACCCTGCTGAAGAAGACTGTTAGGTCGAAACGCGTACAGGGTTGCCTTTCCTATTCCAATTCAATCTCTCGCTCTTATATATCCTCGCTCGCCATCATCGTGTCACATAAAATTCACATATTCAGTTACTATCTAATCGTAGTTTCCCTTGTTTTTTGCGTACATGTTCACCATCACAGGAGTCGGAGTAAATAAATAAAGGATAACCGTTTGAACTGCTGGTCCTCATTATTTAGGTTACACAATGTCTTACACCAGTACTTGTCCAATTACCTATTTCATACCAATGAATGAATGTCGATATTACTTGTAGGGAACGGTAGAGCTATTCACGCTCCTTGTACTGTTTGGTAGTTATGACATTGACCCGCCATCCCCCACTCCGTAACAATGGCCCATTATGTTTAGTATATAGCCTATATCCATTAACTCTTAATATATAGCTTGACCCTTGCTTATTTTTATTAGTTCACAAATGATATGTTTGCATGATTACATGTTTTAATTAATAGTATATACCTGTTTGCAGTGTGATATAATTGCTTATGTACGTTGAAATTTCGGACAGTTAATACATAGCGATATTTTAACTACATCTTGCTATCCGTATTGCGTTTACTCAGGGATCAATTCCAATAACACAGTCATATTTAATTTATTTAGTTCCTCCTCCCGGAATCAGAATCCGCTGTTCATAATAATAATAATGACAATGACATGCAACATAATATTAATAGCAATAACACGAATGTTGAGAGCTCCAATAACGAGACTAATGCTTGTACAGATACTAATACCCTAATTTCTGAAACACCCGAAGTAAATCCACCCGCCAATACCAGAGAGAGTGAGGATATAACCAGCCATTCCCAAGTATTGGTAGAGGATAAAATGACTGAAGCACTAATGGTAGAATTAATGAAAGATGATAATCAGATTGACATGCAGACTGACCCAATAACCGAACAAATGTTATTAGGCCCAGATGATGACAACATTAACCATGACACTGCAACTAACAATAATACCCAAGACTCCTCAGACTCGAATGGACTAGAAGGCTTAACACAGAAAACACCAGATATTACACGTAAACATCACCCCTCTAATACTAATTATGTTAACCTAGATACTAACCAGACCAGAAACATTATTAACAGTATTCCTAATAATTTACATAGGACCTTTTACGGCATTGAATAACTATAAATTTAATCTTCACAAAACTAATACCCTACTAGATAAGCTTGAGCAGCACAAGGAGATGAATACCACCCCAACAGGCCTCGTACCTAAGGTGGAATGCAGGGTCAGATTACCGCATGACCTACGCAAACTATGGGATGAAGCCCTCACTAACACATCTAACACTCTCCTTGATATACTAATTGAGAATCATAATCGTACTAAAACTAATCTCTTAAGCAACATAGATAATTCCCACCAATATATATATAGTAACGCTCCAGACAAACTAACGGCCTCTAATATTATACAGGTCACTAATGATATTGGTGATAAAACTAACAAAGGTAGAACCCTCCGAAGATTTGAACCGTATAAATGCCATAATAACGCGTCGCATGGTGGGTGGTTCTTATACATCTCCACCTTATGTGTCGACGAAAACCACTTCCTCTACAAAAACCCCTATCAATACACCCGTCTCGCTCTATTCCCAACCTAACCAATAATAATTATAATCCCGTATCGACTACCCAAACATTAACCCCACTAATGAGCTGCACTCCCAATAATATTAATCCTAATACCAACAACACAAGGAGAATTAATTCAACAGTTGGTTCCTCGTCTCCTCACATAATACAGCCCTCTCTTCTAGTTCCCGCAGCTAGAGTCAGGTCACAACGTGTTGGCTCAACCATCACCAGAAATATGCCTAGCCCATGTACTCCTACAACATACCCCTTCCCCTTCGCAACTAACACGAGGAATAGAAATAATCACACAACCACTAACGTAACTAATTCTAATTTGAAGGATTTTCTCTCACGCATGCATCTGCCCAGCTATCATCTGAACATGAGAAACAATACGAAGCCCGCTAACTAACAAGCTTACCAAAACTAAATTACGTAAATATTTGCACACTAAACGAAATAACAATAATTATCGATTCAAAAGTAAAAGTGCAATTCTCTCTGAAATTAAAATGAAACATGTTAAGGATAGTGTGGTGAATCTATCAAACACACCCCTTGACAAACCCACCATCCCACACCACAACCCACTAATAGAGAGATTATATACAGGAGCTATCAGGACTTCCGACGAAAAATGCATTTACGATATTTCTTTAAAAAATCTCCTAATAATAATATACCCTCCCATCCGTTCAAATTAAAAAGTGACTTTACACCTCCGCTTCCTGATAATGAAAACCTCTTGGAATTTATTTCCCTAGTTTATCAGGAGATACACTCGCACTCAAATACCCCTACTAACATACATAAAAACTATTCAAGAGAACAAATATCTGCATTAAACGATTTGCAGAAAAACGACAACTTGATTGTTAAACCAGCAGACAAAGGTGGGGCCATTGTCATCTGGCCAAGAGATGACTACATACATGAGGCCTCTAAACAACTTGCTAACACCACCCATTACAATCATATTTCAACGAATCCCATCCCTGAACTAATAACTAGAATACGACAATTTGTTCATAATAACCACAAATTGGGTCAATTTGATTACACTACATATAAATTCCTATTGCCCCCCACACCAACTAAAACTCCCACCCTTTATCTACTACCTAAAATTCATAAAGCTGGCAACCCGGGTAGACCTATCATCTCTGGATGTGATGGCCCCACTGTCAGATTATTGAAATATGCGGACCACTTCCTCAAACCCTTAGTTAGCAATATCCCCTCATTTGTTAAAGATTCAACAGACTTCCTTAGACGTATATTCAAACTTAACCATAATCTTCCCAATGACATTATTCTTCTAACAATACATGTTAGATCTCTGTACACTAACATCCTGCATGATGAAGGTATCGCCGCATCAATTGAATACCTTCAAAGATTTATATATATATATATATATATATATATATATATATATATATATATATATATATATATATATATATATATATATATATATATATATATATATTAACAACAATATCGTTATGTTGATGGTGTGTACGATCAAGCTCTGAAACTGGAATCAATTTAATTGATTTTGCTACAGAAGGGCACGTGCATCTTTAAATTGTTGCTTATTTTTTAGCCCAATACATGTCCAATTATAGACGGTGCAAAAACTTGACGTCAATTATCATAAAATATAACTTTCCATTAAAATTTGGTTGTTATAGGCCTAATATACAGATCTGATTTCATTTTCTTTAAAAAACGTAATACGCATGAACATGTTATAGTGGATAAATAAAATTGTGCAAAAAAATTATATTAATCTGGATTAATTCACGAATACCTTTGCTAAATGCATGCTTTCACGTAAGCTGCACAAACAACCGGCAGTGTAATGTTCAAATTATAGTTGTACTAACTCAAAATGATAATTCGATAAAACGGAAAGTTAGTGGTCAGCTAGCTAAATTTTCATTGCGTTAGACATTCTTTCCACTCACCTTTCCAGATCTGAGGTTGAAAATTATTATTGGCACTACGTTTTGGGTTTCGGTAGGGGTGAGAGCTGGAGTTTCACTACTTGATATGCTAACTCTTGGATCTTCAAGTTCGCTGTTCACGGAAAGAATGTTGTCTTGGTGTGACGTAAATATGGTTGCTAAGACACTGCTAGGTAATGAACCACTACCACTTGGTAAACCAGCGTAAAATGATAGAATAGAATCGGTTCCATTTTGCGTGGGTGAGTTCGGAAGTCTTCGAATGTGATCAGAGGTAAAACCATTCAAGTCAGCGCTAAAAGTGAAATGCACATAATCAATGTTTAATCTACGAGTAAACTGCACTTGGGGCCAAAGTCAACTGTCTTAGTGGTATGACAGCTATAACATGCCCATATAGGAATGCGGTCAGCAAACAATCTGATAGAAAATTTACTGATTGAAGAAGTCATTGTCGCAGATCTCAAAGTATAATATGAGAAGGCGTGGTAAAGAGTGAATATAATAAATCTTTCACTTTATTAGATTATTTGTCGTTAAAGAAGTAAATCATAGGAAACGATCAAAGCATTAAAAATTCAATGATCAAAAATTCCTAAATCATGGAGATAGCATGCAATGTAGTATGTAGAAACAAAGCATACTCCATTATTAAAAGACGCATGTGGGATTATAATTTCTAAAGAAGTAAATTACATGTAGATGAAAGCTAAAAGAAGTAGGACGTTTCAACGTGAAAAGGACGTTTTGACGTTTGTAGGACGTTTGGACGTTTTAAAAATGCCACCTCGCCGTACACGGAGAAACAAATAACATTGTAAGGTCGTGGTCGTGGAAAGGAACTTTTGGGAGCAGGTTGCTGTCAAAGCTAATTAGCTGATAAAATGATTGGAAAAGATGCTCTAATTGTTCAGGAGGGCGTTCAATCGGGCTTCAACATTGCTCTCTTCCACTAACTCGTCAAAAGCAGCATTTATAATTCAATAATAATTTATATATAAATGAAGAAAAGCGCGTTACAAATTGCATTGATGCTAAGCATAGTAAGATTCACAATGCAGTGCCGTAGCAAGCTCGATAATAGGGACCTTTAGCTAGCAGGGGCGGCGACGGCTAATACAATGAAATTTGTGACAGTGTAGAAAGAAAATGCATAATTAAAGGTCCCTTGGGAGTTTTAGACGCCGTCCTTGCTCTGTTTACAACAGCAAACCAAAGATTTTCACGTTTAGTACACAACGCCGGTCTTCCTTTCAAGCTGCGAGAAGTCGTCCTCGCCAAATTGGCCTAGTAGAGACAGTAGACGTCTTCTCAACTATAAACCTCTGTCTTAACCTTCTTACATTGCAATAAATGCATACAAAGGATAATACAAGACATGTTGATCTTAAAGTTACTTATTTGAACGAGATTGTTTTGGCCGTCGTCGTCGCGTTGCCGTCATCTATTTGCTACTAAAAGTCCCTAATTGGGGGGGGGGGCTCATATTGATATATTCGTGTTCTGCGTCATTAATTTCTTTTGAAATCGATTGTTTTTATGGTCTGTGAACACGAATATATGAATATGAGCCCCCCCCCCCAATTATCGAGCTTGCTACGGCACTGCAATGTCCATGTTGCCATCTATTTCGCCTTGCTTTACTGCGTATCTATACGTTACATGACAGCCTAAAACTGTATGCAAATAATTCAGTGCTTGCAACTGCATTCAAACAATCCTATGCGCTATATTTTACAATAGCTATAGTTATCATATGTCCAACACGGCAAGAGAATCAGCATCCAATAAGAGTCACCAATTTTGCGTAGGTTGAGTCACGATAATGATATTAATGAGGTTTTACGTTCGCTTATGTGCTTCCATGCAGGTCAACTATTAGTGAGCAAACGAATTAGGCATAAAAAAGATACCCCAATATGTGCGAATAATTATATTGTTGATGCTCGATCGCTGGCATATCATTTAGATAAATATCGTCCGAATGTCGTAAGTCGTAAGGTTGTACTATTTTAGCTACCGGCAATTTTGTAAATTATTTAATAATTTTACTGCATATTATTAACTTCCTGAACTATGGTGGTTTAATTTAATAAAAACGATATTGCATTATTCACTTTCTCATTTGACATACGATACGGCTTCCACTACAATGGCACGCTCGTGATTTCGAAAAAATTAAATACATGCTCATTTAGTCGTATTCCAAATCCCAACTTATCTGACCGCATTTTAATTGCTTCAAATATTCAAAACTTTGTTCTTTCAATCACAAGTAGTACAAGTATTATTACATTCAATGGTAGTATTTTATTCTGCTTCTAATTTGTATGTGCATTGATTAAAAATATTAAGAGACTGATGTTCAAATGAATATATTTTTTTATAAACATCACAAATATATATTATAGACATTATACACAGTTACAAACTCATCAGACCATATTCTTTTGTATTTTGTCGGTTTTTAACTCCTCCGTAATAACCTTCAATCTAAAAGCAGGCGGTGGTATTTGATTTCTCCGGGGGAAATGCGGGGTTGAAGGTTATTATGGAAAATTAATAACCGGTACCAGGTTATTAATTTCCATAATAACCTGGTACCAGGCTATTAATTTTCAATAATAACCTGGTAGCCAATTATTACAAAAAAATAATAACCAGTTACCTGGTTTTACATTTTCAATTCAAGACCAGGCATGAGTCTTGAATTCGGGACTTGAATTTGCAGGAAAACTCAAGACCCACATCTCCCTTTCGACTAGAAAACGCTGCACGTCTCTAAGACAAGAAAGAGAAACAGCCGTGTACCTCAGAGCCCGACATATCTGTACCATTAGGTAGGAGTATTTTTATTAAAAACCCCACATAGTGTATATCACTAAGCGAGACTTTTTTTATTCATTGGTTTACGGATCCGCCGACCGTAAATATTCAGAAAGTGAAAAAAAAAAAAAAATTTGGATGTCAAAAATTTTACAGTTTTAGTTAATTTTAATTAATTTGGGGTTCTGTCATGAAGTACACTTCAAGTGAACTTTGACTCTAGGTACTCCTGGCTCATGTTATCGTTGTGACAATCAATATGTAGATTACACTGATCTGTGCTAAGACTGGATAACGCATCTATAGTATACAAAAGTGAAGCCGGAAGTCACCGGCCGCCACTCGATTCAAGGATCTCACTTTGGTATAGATTTGTATTACAGATGGTAGTTTTTCGCGTTTTTTGCCTTGGCTACGTTTCTGACCGGGCCAGTTTTACAATCACAAAGGTGGAAGCATACAAGTAGAATTTTGAGCAAACAATTTGGAGTATTATGGCTTTATAACGCCGCGAAACGGGATTTATAACACTGAAGGAGTGGAGAGCCTCATACTTTGTTTATCAACACGAGCTCGTTTTGCTACTTTCATACAAAGTCAACTCAAAATATACAAGAAATACTGTTACTGGACGAATATTCTCGGCAAATTTGAAGAAATGAAGCAGCTACATTGTGAACGAAAGCGTACTGACTTATATGAAAATTAAGGAACAGTTTTAAATGTCAACTTTGTCAAGAACATTCCCTCGACTTGTCGAGAAGTTTTATATGTTTTAAAGTAGGAAGACAAGTGACAATCAAATAGTTTTTTTAATCCAAATTAACAATGACTCGATATAATGTTATTTTAATTCATATAATTATAAAAGTAGCCTCAGGGTATTTTAAAACTAACCTCAGTACGCTTTCGTTTACAATGTAGCTGCTTCATTTCTTCAAATTTCCTGAGAATATTCGTCCAGTAACAGTAATTCTTGTATATTTTGAGTTGATTTTGTATGAAAGTAGCAAAACGAGCTCGTGTTGGTAAACAAAGTCTGAGGCTCTCCACTCCTTCAGAGCTGTAAATCCCATTTCGCGGCGTTATAAAGCCATAATACACCAAATTGTTTGCTCAAAATTCTTCTTGTATGCTTCTATCTTTGTGATTGTAAAATTAGCCTGGTCGGAAACGTAGCCAAGGCAAAAAACGCGAAAAACTACCATCTGCAATACAAATCTATACAAAAGTGGGACTCTTGAATCGGGTGGCGGCCGGTGACTTCCGGCTTCACTTTTGTATACCATAGATGCGTTATCCAGTGTTAGTACAGATCAGTGGTAGATTAGCCACGTTTTTTGCGTTTTTTGAAATTGACGTTAAAAAATTTTATAAAGATTATTAATTTCGGTTCTCATTTATACTTATTTTTAAAGTAAAATCCGTAAACCAATAAATAAAAAAAGTCTCGCCCTACGGGGAATCAAAATTATTTTACACACAATTCACATGCATTAGACCACGTTAAAATATTTACATTAGATCACACAAATATTGACTTTTAGATAAAGTTCGTATTATACCGTTTATAACACATGCTAAAACATTGTTTATACACAATTTTGATTCATATTTTTCCGTGTCCATGATACACTGTTCTGTTTCCAATCGATTTCGCACGTAATTCTTAAAATACAGAAGACTGTTAATTTTCTCATCCTTCCTGAACTGATGTGACACTCGTTCTTTCTACCCGGAAAATTTTCCAATACTGATTAAGTAACGCAGAAGGTCTCTTGTTATTGTTCGCGGGAAACAACCCAACAACATATTCCGCTCTAAAAGACCAATAACCGATGCATCAATTCGATTGCACAATTTCAAAATGAACATCCACATCTCCTTTACCATTGGACAATGAATCAACGTGTGTTCTAATGTTTCCACAATTCTTTCACCACACCGTGCACATGCTGAGGATATTCGTGAATACCATTTATGCACTCTGAAATTGACAGGTAAAACCCGATGTACCGTGCGCCACTCAAAATCACGTAACACTGGATCATTGAAACTTCGAGCGACATCCTTCCAAATCTCTTTCCAAATTAAACCAGGACCAAATCTTTGATTCCAAGCTAACTCGCTTCTTGCTTGTACCGGGGTAACACAATCTTCAATACGTTTTAGGTAACACATTTTACTCGTGCAAGGTTGTCCAAAGTTGGAATGTCACTATTTGGTCTCGAGTTATCGTTTATGCCTAAAGCCCGTCCGATGTAATAACGCATGAAATCTTTCCAAGGTGCCTCACTCTCTTCAAAATATCGGAAGACACGACCAATTAACAATGCTTTGCTTTTGATGTCAAGATTAATAATTCGCAGACCCCCATTCAAATAGTCCGACATACACGTTTCCCGACGCACCCACTCCGGTTTCTTTGACCAAACGAATTTCCAAATTTCCGATTGTAGCGAGTCAATACATTCACGCGTTAGCGGGTATATCTTTACCACATGCTAAAGCGTCGAAGCCACCAAACTCCCGATCACCGTCATTTTCCCTCCTAACGTCAGATACCGTGGTTCCCATTTCTTCAATATTCCCTTGAATTTGGCAGTAACCTCTTCCCATGATTGGATCTTTGCGTTTTCGGAACCAAAGTAAATACCAACAATTTTTAGGCTCGTGTTAACCCACGTTAGACCACAGGGTGAATCAGTACGAGAACGCCACCTACCGAGCCAAAGACCCTTTGATTTCGTTGTATTAAGCCTCGCTCCGGATGCTCGACCATATTCATTAAAGACATCAATGACTTTAACAAGACCATATGAATTGGTAACAATACAGGTGTTGTCATCAGCATATTGTGATATTTTCACTTCCTTCCCTCCAGGCACACGCAATCCTTGTATTTCTGAGCACTTTCGAATCGCTTGTCCAAACACTTCCGCCACTATGACAAACAACAATGGAGATAGCGGGCACCCTTGTCGTACACCTCGTTGCACGTGAGAAGACTCTGAAACATAACCATCGGATATTATAGCACTCCGAATGTCATGATAAATACTTTTAATGTATGATCGAAATTGTGGACCAAAGTTCATAGTACCTAAAATTCTGTCTAAAAAGCCCCAGTCAACATAATCAAACGCTTTTTCTTGATCAATCGATATAAAGGCACAGTTAGGCCATTCTTTCATTAACTTCCAGATAGTCACATACGTTCCGTAGGAGAGTCGCATTACCTTCACTCGAACGTCCAGGGACAGAACAGCATTGATCCGGGTGAATTATCATGAGCATAACAGGTTTAACACGATTTACCAGAACTTTTGTAATAATCTTGTAATCTGTATTGAGGAGCGAAATTGGGCGCCAATTTTTCAATAATTCAGGATCTTCTTTCTTAAACAACAGTGATATTAATGCTCTCGATCATAGACTCAGGCATCAGTTCAACTGAATAACAATAATTTGCCATTTCAACAAAGTCTTCTTTAAGCAGGTCCCAAAAGGACAAATAAAATTCTTTCGGTAGACCGTCTGAACCCGATGTTTTGCCATTTGCCATAGACTTTACTGCTACCAAACATTCACCCACCGTTAACTGTCCCTCGCATGAATCGCGTTGCTCATTTGTTAGTTTCCTGTCAAGTAAATTGAGTAACCGATCTTGGGCAACTTTGTCTGTCGGCACTTTTGAATAAAGTTCTTTATAAAATCGAACTTGTTCCTTTGAGATATCATGTTGCTCAGTCACTCTCATCCCATCACTCGTGCGTAGAGCATGACACGTTTTCTTAACCGCTCTTCTTTTTTCCTTTTGGAAGAAAAAGCGCGATGGCTGCTCGTTTGATTCGAGCCATCTTACTTCACTTCGGATCTTGTTTCCTTGGATACGTTTTAAATCCATAGTTTCCAATTGGGACGTAACAAAGTCTGGTTCTTTAACTTCATCCTCCGATAAATTTGTTTTACACACAATACGACCATAGCGATTAAGTACGGTCGCACGTTCTTGCTTGCGCTTTCGATATTCCTTGTGACTATATTTGAGAAGAAGAGATTTAACTCTTAACTTGCCAGAATCCCACCATTCTGCTACATTACCAAAATCACTTTTCCGATCTTTCCAATGTTCCCAAAATGAAGCAATTTGCTCACGAACTTCTTGCACTTCTAATAATGAGACATTTAACTTCCACACACCTGGGCCAACATTACTACTAGCTTTGTCAACCGTTAACAAGACCCGAACAAGATCATGATCCGAATATGGATATATCATTATGTCTGTTTCGATGTCATAATCCCTTACAAGCGATGAAGAAAAATAAAATCTGTCCATTTAATGCTACCACGTTTAGTTTGCCACGTAAATTGACGATCAGTTGCGTGCTGTTTACGCCAAATGTCAACTAAATCAAATCGCTGTATTAGTTTATTTAGATGTAAAGCACCAATATCTCCTGAGGCTGGATTTCTGGCATATTTATCTTTCTCCAAATCTAACATGCAATTAAAATCACCTCCAATAATTAACCGTCTACGAGAGACAAAATGTGTATCAAGACTTTGAAAAAATTCTATGCGCTGAGTCCAGTCAGTAGGGGCATATATATTAATAAACCGCAAGTCCTGACTATTGGATGTACAGTCCAAAGAAATGATACGTCCAGCAGCATCACAACGAAAAGTACAGTGTTTGAATCTGTCGGGATCACGGAGTAATATACCAACACCACAACTATTTGACAAGCCAAGACTCCAATGCCCTTTCAGTCCCGACTCCTTGTTCTATTTTACACAATCTTCAACGGTTGCAATATGCGTTTCTTGAAGAAATATAACATCAAATTTTTCATAGTTTAAAAAGTCAAAGAGCAGACGACGCTTCCGATGATCTCTAAGGCCATTAATATTTAAAGATACCACACTCATTTCCGCCATTGACCCTTAATTTTTATTATGTTTTTTCTTCTTCTTCTTTTTCCCCTTATCGGTCTATTTTTCTGTTCTTCAGGTGAGCCTCCTATATCACTGACACGTTGGTCAGTGGAGTCTTCAGGAACCTTAACACCTTCGTCAGGTATGGAAACGTCCTCTTCTGCTTTTCTTTTGTTGTTCTCGACTGTTTGGACAGATCCTTGTTCTGTTGGGTGATGTTGGCTGGCATCATTGTATATCCCGTTCATAATTTCATCTCTGATGCCAGCTGGATCCTTACAACATGTCGATTCCACAGGGTCCATATCTTCATTGCTCGACCAGGAGACTTCACAACCGTCTTCATCACGACCGATATCGCTACTCAAATTACTTTCCGACGTTTCATCATCTCTGTCATTGGACACGTCACGTCGATTCTCTAGACAATTTGCCCTGACATGCCCAAACTGGCCACATAGAAAACACTTGAAACATTGACGTTGTATATGACCATTTTGACCACACTTGAAACACTTTACATCATTTGAACACGTAGCAACACGATGTCCATATTCGCCACATCTGCCACATAAAGGCACTTGCCCACGACATCTAGTTTCTATCGGATAAGGACCAATAAAGAGACGACGGGGAATCCCCTCATTAGGCCAATCACGATACATTTCACGATACATTTCCCGATCCACCTTCACTATTTTGCCATACTTCTGGCACGTTGCAGCTATCGTTTGATTAGAAAATTCATTAGGGGCACACAAAACTTTAACCAGTAACGTGGGCATATCAAGCTTGAAACTTGAAACACTGACGTTGTATATGACCATTTTGACCACACTTGAAACACTTTACATCATTTGAACACGTAGCAACACGATGTCCATATTCGCCACATCTGCCACATAAAGGCACTTGCCCACGACATCTAGTTTCTATCGGATAAGGACCAATAAAGAGACGACGGGGAATCCCCTCATTAGGCCAATCACGATACATTTCACGATACATTTCCCGATCCACCTTCACTATTTTGCCATACTTCTGGCACGTTGCAGCTATCGTTTGATTAGAAAATTCATTAGGGGCACACAAAACTTTAACCAGTAACGTGGGCATATCAAGCTTGAAACTTGAAACACTGACGTTGTATATGACCATTTTGACCACACTTGAAACACTTTACATCATTTGAACACGTAGCAACACGATGTCCATATTCGCCACATCTGCCACATAAAGGCACTTGCCCACGACATCTAGTTTCTATCGGATAAGGACCAATAAAGAGACGACGGGGAATCCCCTCATTAGGCCAATCACGATACATTTCACGATACATTTCCCGATCCACCTTCACTATTTTGCCATACTTCTGGCACGTTGCAGCTATCGTTTGATTAGAAAATTCATTAGGGGCACACAAAACTTTAACCAGTAACGTGGGCATATCAAGCTTGAAACTTGAAACACTGACGTTGTATATGACCATTTTGACCACACTTGAAACACTTTACATCATTTGAACACGTAGCAACACGATGTCCATATTCGCCACATCTGCCACATAAAGGCACTTGCCCACGACATCTAGTTTCTATCGGATAAGGACCAATAAAGAGACGACGGGGAATCCCCTCATTAGGCCAATCACGATACATTTCACGATACATTTCCCGATCCACCTTCACTATTTTGCCATACTTCTGGCACGTTGCAGCTATCGTTTGATTAGAAAATTCATTAGGGGCACACAAAACTTTAACCAGTAACGTGGGCATATCAAGCTCTTGAGCAATAACTCGTTCACCCCGCAAATGAAACGGCCGATCTAAAAATAATTGTTTATATTCCAACGAGCGAAAAGTCAAACGATACCGAGGTCCAGGAACTTGTTGCACACATTTAATTGTATCTTGTCTCACACATTTTAAAACGGCATCCATGACCTCACGCACTGTAATATCCTTGAACGCTTGTGTATGCAACACAACAGAGTTGGGTCTAGCAACCCTAGCTCCAAACCGAGCACGTGGTGACGGTACAGCTCCTTGACTTAAATTCTGCGAACCAACAATATCTGCCCACGATCTTCCAGCCGTTTGCATTTCTTCACCCGCTCTTTCAATCACAATTTCCTGGCTCTGTTCGCCACCCTCAGCTGCGCTTTCGTCACCGCCAGGAATTTTTGTTTTCGTCTCCCCAGGACTTTGCCTTTGCCCTTCACCGCCAGGGTTTCGCTCTTCACCGCCAGGTCCTCCTTCTTCGTCTCCAACCTTCCTTACTTCATCACCAACTCTTCCTTCTTCTTCACCAACTTCTATATCCATTCCTCGTTCTTCTGCACCAATTCTTCGTTCACCATTATTTAAGTGTAGAGTATTTATCATTCGGTGCACGAGGACTAGCTGGATCAACCATCAAACTTGCTTGTGCAGGGAATTTATATAATAATATCTGCTCTTTCGCTTGCGGGAAGTGAAATGATATACTGCGAATGCTTAACCACATTTTAAAGCGTATTAATGCGCACATTACACCTAGTTATTTCGTCCCACAACTGCAACGACCTCTCATTGAATTGATATAGCTTGAAATTTTAATGAAGAAAACCTCCAAAATACAAAGAATATCGTCTGATGAGTATATAAACAAGTTAAAAGTCGCGGATATCGGTTTTTATTAAACTGTAAAGACCTCGGGCCTTTGGCCCTCGGTCTTTACAGTTTAATAAAAACCTCTTCCTTGGCTTTTAACCTACATTTAAAGTGCGACTGTGACGAAAATTCATCATTGAGAAAATTCCCTTTTTTGCTAGCAATGACTTTATTATTGCACCAAAAATGCTTGTGTAAGATTTCAGGCGAACATGATTAACGACCACGGAGTTACGAGCATTTGAAATGTCCGAAATCACTGTCCGCCATTAAAATCCGCCATATCGATTTTATGTTGTAACGAAAGGCTTCTGACTTCATAGTCTCAACACACCGCAAGGGGACAAGTAGAATTAGTAAGCACACGTAGAGAATGGCATACATTGCAAGAACTAAAATGTCAGTTTCGTCACGATCTAGTAGCGTTTCGGAGTATTTGTCTGAAACAGATTCTCCCGCATATAACAGCGAATGTTTATATAACAGCGAATTCAAGCGAAACTGACATGAATTTTTGCCATTTGATGATACTATTGCTGGAGCCGCTTGCCTCGCCAGAAGAGGTATAGCCGAGTACGAGCTCGACGAAGCTGTAGCAGAAGACGAACAGCTCGAAAAAATGTTACAAAATCGTTTTGAAGGCCATGTTGATGTATCGTCTTGGTAAGTTTGTGTTCTTATTTCCCGGAGAAATAAATTAAAACGCATCCCTGAACTTCTATTTTGCATTTTTTATAAGGTGTGTGGATGTGGCCATTGCTGTCAACCCTGAAGTATGCCGATGTTGTTATTCAGTAAACAAGCATTAACATATTGTTCGCGCACATTTATTTAATATCATATATAGGTCCTTACGCGCAGTTTTCTACAGACAGCTCGTGGTTTGGTATGAGATTTTACGGGCAGTTCAAGGCATCTCACATTACCGTGTCGTTGTTACAATAAAATATGGTCAACATTCCCGAACACTGATCAGCGAGCTTACACGGAGTTTGAAAAAACAGCTCGATGGTTCATCCTCGTTTGTATCAGTCTTGTTTGCAGTTTCGCCCAACTCGTTTAAAATTTAAACCTATTTTCGATAATATGAAAACAACACTTGTCGCGTGAATTTATAATTGATCTGGACTTATCAGATTATGTAAATATGTATGTAGCTAAAATATATTCATATTTGACTAAACCTTACGCCTGTCTCTTCGATGTTCTTAGTTGCGCAGGCGCTTTCCTCCAAATAGTAGGCACAGAATCTGGTTTGAGTCGTCGTTGCAAACCATCCAAATGAAATAAACGCTCAAAACAATTCGTTGAAAAATGGTCCAAAAAATCATGAATCGAATTTCCCGCGAGCACAGATAAAAACTGGCGTGCTTAGTTTGCACAAATCTAACCGATATTCTTCTCAAAGATTCGTCATTTGGGCTCTTATGCAATGATCTACCCGCGTTTTTGTCAGAAGTATTGCTACAATCTTGTACACCACAACGCGATGAAGGCATGATTGAGTTTTACTGTAGTCGCGTATATATTTTTATGTTGCACGCCCAGCATGTGTTGAGACTATGACGTCACAGACTCCCGAACACTTGAACTTTCCAATATGGCGGATTTTAATGGCGGCCGCCAAAATTCGAACTTCATCGTCGTATAACTCAGGCCAAATATGAGATATCACGCTAAAATTTTGCGTGACAGCTTCTTTATACGCAATCTTCACAATCATGGGAAAAAAACAGAAATGAAAATTTGGTCAAAGTCGCACTTTAATTAAATGAGGTTAGATTTATAGTATGTCAGATGAAAAAAATAAAATGGTTGATATATATTCAACTTCCAGAAACTAATTCCGGCCATAACTTCCAACATACATGCCAGTATACATTAGAATGCTGTTCTTAGGGTTTCTCATCCAAGTGAGTATATATACACTTTAAGACCTGACCAGGAACGACTGGGAAAAATGCAGCACAAGGTCCTCCGGTATGAATTGAACCTACGGCCCAGCGATTCTGGTGCAGCGCTCTAACTAACTGAGCTACAGAGGTCAGCTGTTGAGCTGTGACCGTAAGTTCATGTATATATATATATATATATATATATATATATATATATATATATATATATAGGTAATCGGGTGTGCGAGTTGTGATAAGGTGGACTTCAATGATATGGCTTCTTGCACTTAACTTGGTGGAATTAATATTAGAATGCTGTTTTTAGGACTTGCAGATTTTTGAAAGCCTTTTTATAACATACTTGAAACATGACATCAACATTTCTGCTGTTTATAATTGATCTATTTCATTTTAGAAAATATCATAGTCAGGGTTGATAGAGCACAAATCAACAGTTTATGCCAAGAAATTTATATCAAATAGGTCATATATTGAAGGTCATTCATCAGTAACAAATGATGACAAGTATGGAAATTAGAAGTATAATCGATGCATATAGTTCTTGAATAGAATGATATAATTCAGCATACCAGATCAATGCAATAATATTTTGTCGTGGAAGAAAAAACAATAAACAGAATAGTAGGTTTAGTTTTGTACATTGTGTGCTATAAATAAGATCCATTAATAATAATAATAGTCTTTATTAATCAATACTCGAAACACACGTCCGAGTTTACATGGAATTATAAAAATAAAGTATATAGTCTATTTTACGTTAATTATTTACATCAATAATTTAATAAAACTAGTAAAATTCTACAGTATTGTTAAAAACTATTAAAATGTATCATACACCAGATAAAATTGAAAAGACATCTATTACAAAAGATTTTTTAATCTTTCAGTTCTTAGTAAGGGCAGCTGAAAGTCATGTCCCCTTTGCCTTAAAGTTCGATTTAATTTGTTGGGTAAAAGTTCTCTTAGTGCATTATTTTCATCATCTAATATTTTTTTTCCATAACCTCTTGTCTCTCTTATTTATTATTTCTCTAAAATTAGATTTCTCTGTTACATACCCATTACGGTATGCACGATTTACAAATTTATCAATCTGACTAATGTATTTAGTGTAAGATGCTACTCCCCAAAGTTCAATTCCGAAAGTGAATAATGACATCATTAAGCTCTGGAAGAGAAGTTCTAACTGCTTTGTTGTAAAACCATAATATTTACACACCCGTAAAATGTACATTCTTCCATTCGCTTTTTTAAGCATCTCTTCGAAGTGTCTGTCCCCATTTTCCGGTATTTCCTCAAGGGTAATTCCAAGTATCTTGAGCCAAGTTTCCGTTTGATGGACGGAATGCAACTGGGTAGAGGTATCGATGTTCTCCCACGAACAATCAATTCGTATGTTTTATTCATATTCAGCACCATTCGATTTTCATCTGACCATAATTTCATATTTTCTACCTCTTCTGCACCTGTATCATCCTAATCATAGCCCGGGACTTCTATTGTTATATCATCAGCGAATTTACAGAGTTCATTGATTGGATTGACTGGTTTAATGTCATTTGCCATTATTGAAAATAGTATCGGGCCTAGAACAGTCCTCTGAGGCACGCCACGATTAATTTTCAAGAACTCGGTTGTGATGCCATCAACTGTTACTCTCTGTTTGCGATCTTTTAAGAAATCTATCATCTAATTTATGATGTACGGGTTAAAAGGCAATTTCTTAACTTTTCCAAATAGTATGTCGTGTGGAACACTGTCAAAAGCCTTGCCAAACTCAAATGATAGTACTCTCACATATTCCACACCATTATCCAACCATTTCAACCACGCATGTTGACATTTAATTAAAGCCATCGTTGAGTTATGTCCTACTTTATATGCGTATTGGTCAGAATCGATTGAGTGATATATAACATCTTCGATCTCATTTTTGTATATACATCTCTCAAATAACCTCATTATGATGTCTGTTAGTGAGATAGGTCTCAGTTCAGAACTTGAGTTGATAACATTTTCTTTTGGTGTTGGTACAACATCTAGGGACCTTCTTTGTCTTGAAAGTGTCCAAAGACGAGCAACCAAGCTAGTATATCCTTCAAGACTTCAACTCATCTTACACCAACCGTTTAAAGAAACTTAACCTACTGCCTATTTCATACTGGTTCGAAATCAAAGATATTACTTTTTTATAAATGCAAAGCTGGTTATTATGACTTAACACTTGAAGACTATATTCTGGTCAATTCTACTAATCATCACTCTCGCTTTAGCTCTACTGATTCATACCGACCAAACCGTTGCAGAACATCTTCTTTCCGAAACCTATTTTTCAATAGGATAGTGCCACTTTGGAACAGCCTGCCAGGAGAAATAAAATCGTCTCTCTCTATTCAATCACTGAAACTTAAACTCTATAATCACTACACTAAAAAAGTTAATGCATGTTTTGATGTTAATAGGCCTAGGACTTGGAAAACGTTTTGCTCTAAATGTCGTTCTTGTTTTACGTTCTGTTGTTCGTAGAAGTGCATGTTCTGAGTTTTTGTACGAATGTAATTATGTGTAATACCGTAAATATGTAACTAGCGGTGTATTTTGTTAATTTTATAACCGTTTATAGTATAGTATAGTATAGCATAGTATAGCGTAGTATTTTCATGTATGGCAGGACTTAATTTGGGACTTTATTAGTCCTGTTGTCTGTGCCTTCAATTTCTTATTGTAAAACTAATAAAAAAAAAAATAAAAAGCAAAAAAACCCAAAAAAACTATATTCGCTCTCTTCCATACTTCACGGTTTTTCCAACTTTTAGAGATACGTTAAATATTGTTGTTATAGCTGGAGCTAATTCAGCTGCGTATGTCTTCCAGAACCAATGTGGTAGATCGTCCGGGCCAGATGATGAACGCTTCTGTTTTCTTAGGAAGTTATAGACAATATCGATAGAAAGAAACGGAATTCTCATTGCCTCTGTAATTTCTAGTAACTGAGGGGCTGAATAATTAGGGTCAGTGTTAATAGTTTGAAAGTAGGCATTTATAACATTTGGATCAATCAGAGAGCTAACAAGTGCAGAATTTTTCTCTTTTCACTATTGGAAAACTGCTCTTTTCAGAAATGTATAATTTATTTTGGGCAAATAAATTCACGCGCTACGAGAAAGAGTTAACTTTGGTTCATTAAATATGCAAAAATCACTGTTTGGCAATTGACCATTTGCGTAATAGACTAAATTTTGATCTCAACAAGACTAGACAAAAATTTCATCACAGCTTGAAAGAGCATCACAAAATTAGTAATATTCCAAAATTTCGTGGCGAAATGTTGTAAAATGCGGATAATATATAGCCTTGCGAAATTTGTAATTTTCAGTCATTTTAGATTACAAACGGGAAATTGACAGGCTGTCAATTTCCCGTTTGTAATCTAAAATCGGACTGAAAATTGCAAACTTCGCAGGGCTATATTATCCGCATTTTACAACATTTCGCAACGAAATTTTGGAATATTACTAATTTTGTGATGCTCTTTGAAGCTGTGATGTAATTTTTGTTTAGATAAAAATTTAGTCTATTACGCGAATGGTCCGGTTGCATGACTAAAAACCCCTTGAAATAAACTCGCTTAAAACATCATTGTTCTTCGCCTTTAGTTTAGAGAATTTGAAGAAAACATAAATATACATACCTTGAATGAAAAAATTTTCTTTGAGCTGTTCCACTTTTGGAGTTTATACCAGGAATTTAATATTGTCGACCGTTCGGTTGTTTACATCTCCGCCTAATTATACATCGACTCAAAGTTCTTGGAATCCAATCTATCAGAAATCAGCTAACAATTCACACAACTTCCATTCGTGTTCCATTTACAATTATTGATATTCTTAGAAACAAAGAGTCAAAATTAATGATGCAGAAATTCTATTTTATTTTTATACTGACATGTCGAAAAAGCTAAATGTTTACATTATAGGTGGCGGGCTTCCTAACGATTTGGCGGAAGTAATGCCACTGTGATGTATTACTGTAATGTTGTCATTTCTTTTTTAATATTTTTTTTCTATTAAGTGGATTATTGCGAATTGAGGTTTTTTTATTGCTGTAATTTACTTTTATTTACAATTATTAATATTCTTAGAAACAAACAGTCAAAGTTAATATTACAGAAATTCTATTTTATTTTTTTATACTGACATATTGAAAAAGCTAAAAATGTTTACATTATAGGTGGCGGGCTTCCTGTCGATTTGGCGGAAGTAATGCCACTGCGATGTATTACTGTAATGTTGTCATTTCTTTTTTAATATTTTTTTTCAATTAAGTGGATTATTGCGAATTGAGGTTTTTTTATTGCTGTAATTTACTTTTATTTACAATTATTAATATTCTTAGAAACAAACAGTCAAAGTTAATATTACAGAAATTCTATTTTATTTTTATACTGACATATTGAAAAAGCTATTTGTCACCAAATGTTTTAATTATAGGTGGCGGGCTTCCTGTCGATTTGGCGAAAGTAATGCCACTGTGATGCATTACTTGTATTTTTAATATTGTTTTTATGTGGATTATTGTCGAAAAAATGCGATCCGCACGCCGTTATGCTATTGTTATCATGATTAATTAATATCCGTCACATTGTTAGCTGATTTCTGTTAGCTGGACTCCTTGAACTTTGAGTTTAATATGTAGTTAAGTTAGGGCTAACTCCAAAAGTGGAACAGCTCAAAGGAACTTTTTGCATTCAAGGTATGTATATTTATGCCCTCTTCAAATTCTCTAAACTAAATGTAAAGAACAATGATGTTTTAAGTGAGTTTCAGATTGCAAGGGGTGTTTAGTCACGCAATCGCGAAACAGTGATTTTGCATATTTAATGAACCAAAGTTAACTCTTTCTCAAAGCGTGTGAATTTATTTGCCCAAAATAAATAATACATTTCTGAAAAGGGCAGTTTCCCAATAGTGCTTGTGCAGAATCCCATAAGATTTGAAAGGATGGCAAATGGAGAAATCGGCCACTTTTTACATGCAATGACAAACATTAAAAATCAGTATATACCCGTCGCTCTTTATTGCGCACAAATGTGTTCAGTTGTTCAATTACAATAAAACCACTATTAATAAACGAGGGAGTGATGTAGCTTTAACAGAAAGTATAATAAGGCTATTTGGATTTAGGGTTTGGATACCAGGATTAAGTAAACATACGCAATTTCGGCCATTTTCGATTGCGAAATCGGTCCTCACAGCTGAAACATTTTTTTGCCTTTTTTCATAAACAAAAGAGTATTTTTAAAAACTAACCACATAACGTTTCTCACTTCACCATAGTCAATTTATATTCAAAAGTAGAGCGAATTTAAAATTTTGAGCCTTCCCACATATTTCTCATTTTGTTTGATTTTTGTAGACAGTCGCTCTTAAGTTGATTGGCGCGAATTAGTGTGTTAATTTGATTTTGTAGATTCTTCGTCACCTACGCCTACAGCTTTCTTCCTTTTTCTCAACAAATATTTTACGAGAGGGGACATGAATGGTGGATCGCGTGACGAGGTTCGGACTTTTATCAGTGGAAAATTGTTCTCAAATCTCGGCCAGAGACTTTCATAAAGTTGTTTAATCATCTCGTCAGGGGCTTGGTCATATTTTGTTATCTTGGACCAGTCCACATTCCTTAGTTCTCTTAGCATGTTTGATTTTCTATGTTCTGTCACATCCCTAAAGAATGAATTTGTTCTTTTTGCTTTTATAATGTTTCTCGAGTATGCAATAATCATATTATGATCAGTTCTTACCAAACATTTCTTAACTTTTATTTCCTTCCAGTAGTGAGGAGCATTTGTGACAAAAACATCTAAGATATTGTTACCTCTTGCAGATGATCTAACCAACTGTGCAAAAGATAATTCATTAAGTAGGTCGCGGATATTCAATCTGTTTATATCTCCAGTAATAATTATCTTCGTATCAGGGTTTTCCGATAATAACTGCTCGCATGAGTCCATTAAGAATTCTATTAAATCGTCTGCATTATAATTATGGTCGGGAGGATGGTATACAGCTGCAACATTAAAACTGGAGTTTTCAGTTGTAATTTTTACCCATAGGCATTCAAACGGGTTATCCATATTTGGTATATTTTGCATTCTCCAATCTTTTCTACAAAGGATTGCCACTCCACCACCACGGGCACCTAATCTATCTTTTCTGTTGATGCAGAACTCAGGTGGGCAAATTAGGGAACTGGCTATAGTTGGATTTACCCATGTTTCTGAAATACAGCAAACATCAATATTGTTGCTCTTGAGTTCCGCATATAACGCTGGGTAGGCATCAGGCTTCACTATTGATCTAGCATTCAACACCAAACACTGTGGAATTTGTTTTGGTTTACTGGGTCCTTGTCTAGTGACATTTACACGACTTAGATTTCTATAAGAGTAGAGGGGTCTTTGTCTAGACTTTTTACATCTTCTAGACGAGATACGTACTGGAATTACATTCTCCATTATACTAGAGTTATATAGTTTCCCACTAGGGTCTCTTCGTTTTTCTGCAATGTATTTTGTCTCTTATCTACTTTTTGTTGCCATGGCTTACAGTATACAAATTCTGGCCAAAAGTTTTTTCTAGTACGACCGAACTTGTGGTTAATGGGATATATATTTTAGCAGACATTGTTCCTTTACGTTTACTTTGGAAGGTATACACCATGGTAGGGGTTATATTTCTTTCAACGAGATAAGAGTATATCTGGCTTTCTTTTACGCCTTCAGCAATACCAGATAAGAAAAATTTCTTGTATTTATTTCGTTTACGTTCAACTCCAATAAAGCCGTCGGGCACATCAGAGTGTATTAATCCCTCAGAATTTGGGGTATTTTCCTTTGCATTAGTAGCAAGCGACAATTCCTCCTTTGCAGATTTTATAGGTGTTTTAGAGGGGTTTCTTAAATCTAGATGTGATTTCGCTGCTTTTGCGTAAGAAATTTTCATGTTATTATCAGTTACATCGTCAACTAATCCGTTTAATGTGGAGATGCCTTCTTGATTGTCGCTTATCTCTAAACTCTTTTCTAATGTTTTTTTTCTATCAAGGGAGTGCATTCATCACTATTCGCATTATTTGATTCCATTAATTGTTCTGATTGTTCTAAGACAATAGGATTATCAGTGTTGGTGTTGGTGGAATTTGCATAGTCAAATTGCTCAATTTTTTCCTCTAGTGATTTTTTCGTATTTTTTTTTACTTAAATCGTCAGTAGAGGGTTTTGCTTTTGCTTGAATTTCAGCAATTATAGAAAAGAACTGCGAAACAGAATTCACCAAAAGCTGAACTGCTTCACCATTCAATTACTGGGCAGATCTAAGACTCTCGATCTCATCCATACGATCACCAGGCGATATGCCCGAATGCGTTTGTGATGGTGGGTAAAGTGATTCTTGTAGCATTGCTTCGCAAATTTTCGTTTTAACAGCCATTGATTGCTCACCTTTAAACAGCAACAAACCTTTAGTTTTTCACCATACAATACTTGAGTTGTCAAAAGAAAAGAGCTTCTTGTCCCCTCCAGGCTGTATCCACTCTCCATCAAGGTTTAGGACTTCGTTTGAAAATTTCTGACAGGACTTCGTTTGAAAATTATGATATATGGTTGTTGTTGATTGTAAGACAATATAGTATGGGATAGGGGAAGGGGGGTATAAATTGCTTACCTGGTGTTCTTGGAAAAGACAATCAGTTGCAGACATCGGGGTGATTGAAGAAGGGAGCATCCCGTTCAGGATATATAGTTATATACTGCAAGTTGATAATTATGACTGGTTGCAACTGTTGCTATAAGTATTGATATTCCAATCTGAAGCTGAATCTCTGCGTATTAAATAATAAAACCCTTCAAATGCTTGCCAAAAATACACTCTCGACCTTTGCCATATTCCGACTAGTAAAATACGTTGTTTTGACTGCGTTTGATGTTTAATTTTAACTGTAAATTCACAAATTTCCCTTTGTTTCATTCTTCAGTAAACCGCCATTTTGAAATTATTATCATTACGTCATTTCATCTATACGCTGTCGCTGATTGGCTAGAAGCACGCTTACAAAATTCCGGTACGCGCACAATAGCAATATATCTGCATTCGCAGATACAAAAATGTTATCGATCTTTGGACTGTTTCGATCATTCGAGTTTCTTCGTTGAACATTTCACGCCCTGCGTCAATTTGACAGTTGGCAGTCTTTGTTTATTATCCCAGTCGACGCTGATTGGTTCGCGTTTAGCAGATGCGAAAAGGGGATGAATGAATAAAACGCATGGTTCCGTGCAGGCTCTCCTTTCTCCCAGTGAACCTGCTCGCAGGCTAATGCGAAACCTACGTAATGCAGGCCTCGAATTTAGCGGCGGCCACGGCGGCCACTGGCAGTCGATGCCCTGCTTGTTGGCCGCTATGCCCTCGAAATATACTGAAATCCATGGCCAGTAGTGGCTTGCCCTCAACCCCAGACTACAGTACTTAGTCTTAGGCTTTAGAATACCAAGTGTATGATTTGTAAAATTGGCAATAAATTTAAAATAGTAATTAAATGCACCTTTCCGTCAGCGTGTCTGTTGAATAATGTATTAAAAAAATATCCATAGTTTTGTTTGCCATTTTATTAAATATTGTTGCTGTTCTGTATATTTTTTTTGTCTCATGGAAACTTCAAAATAGCAACTGAATAAAATTTTCAAACTGGCCTTGAATCTTGATGCCCTGTGTACTGGCCTGAAAAACTTAGTAACATTCAAGGACAAACTAGCCTTGCCTTTATTTTTTTCAAATTCGAGACCTGGTAATGCGAATAGAAAATTACTGCGAATTGACAGATGCCGACGGATGGCCACATTGCTGAGCTGATGTAGCCTGTAAACGTAGAGTAAATTGACTTGTAGGTGGTGCCAAGACATTCTGAGGGAAGGAAGGTGGATTCGAGGCTGGATGTAGCCGATATAAACAACTCCGAAATAACAGCTGGATTAGACGCCGTAAAATCGATGACTGAAACCACAGGAATGCTCGTGGATGTGGTAGGTGGCACGTTAGCTAGCGCCTCTTAATTTTCTGTTAACTTCCATTATTGTGCGAATAATAACATGAAAAAATAGTCATCTGAAATTCGACCAATAGACCTTATGCATAATGGCGTCACAAGGCTTGATGCACCCGGCGAATGCTGGTCTTAGTAGTCATGCCCCAGAAAAATAAAACAATTCAAACTGGCCACTATCGAAAATTTCCCGTACTAAGACCGGCATTCCTCGCGGGCATCAAGCCATATGACGTCATTATGCATAAGGTCTATTGAAACAGATGTATGTCAAATATATACAGTACGGTTCAGATTAAAAATATATAATTGATTTAAAATAGTATTATCGGAATCTACCCTGTTGTACAGTTAACAGTATATTGAAAAATCCAAAATAGTGGTAGCCTGACGGCATTATGCCATGCACCTTGTTAGCCTTACGCCTGTATTTTGAAAGCTCACTCACACTCATACTCAAAGAGTGGAGGTTCAATCTGAGCTTCTCTTGAGTGTCAGTGCAGTTATTGAACAGATGGAGGATGAGTAGTCACAGAGTAAGTTACAACACTAACTCTTCAGCTATTCAAAAACATCATTGCCACTCAAAGAAGTTCAGATTGAACCTCCACTCCTTGAGTGTGAGCTTTTAGAATACAGGCGTTAGACTTGCTCCAAATCTCTTTCGAATTGGCTTCATATAGTCTAACCCGCCTGTTATGAGAATAGTTACGTTTCCTTAATTTTGAACTGATCTCACTTGGAGCAAGTTTACGCTATAGACTACAACCTACATATGACACATATCTTGCAATACGATCATGCTATATACAATCAAATTGTGTTTAAAGGACTTACTCTGAAATGTTACAGATATCACGATGGTACGTTGACATGATACAGAATGCCTTGATTTCCTCTGCCATGTTCCGCCGAAAGAGTTCATCTCGGAGAGACCACTATATAAATAGCAAATTAGTAAATACTTGAACTATAATAAATATATATGCATAAAAAATTTGAAGTACGTACAATTTGTCGAATTGTACGTGCACTTTCTATATAATGCCGTTTTAAATCATAATAATCACACTGTACTGAAAGAACTTACATAATCACAAATTTACAATAATTACCCTTCATTTCGAACGTTGACGACAACTGAGGAGTCGCAAATATAATTATATCATCTATATACAGTTAACGTAGACTAGTATATAAATCGAATTTCACTGAACGAGCATTTCAGAATTGAGTTAGCTCAGCTAATCGTTATGCATGACCAGATCAATTGGAATCCACGTCTAATGGCGGTACATACATTTTTAAATTTGAATAACACACGCCCTTTACAGTATACGGCTCAAAATGTTAGTCAACATCAATAGACTTTACACTGTTTACAGTTAGTAGGCTATATCTGGACATGGTAAAACATCCTAATAAGACTATTTCCAAGGCTCTGCATGGTGGCGCCCTTGCAATAATAAGTACATGAAAAAATAACCTGATCTGCTTGGAACTCTTTCAATACGACATTGATTGCGTTATCAATATTTTCCTGCGGTACTGGCACTGTAAATGCTAAGCCGAGAAGGTCGGACATAAACTCTCCACTGATCGCATTTTGTACACTACTGGCTGGAACTGATGATCCTATCTGGGGATTAAGAACGACGAAATTGATATTGCCAGCAGCAGGATCAATTTGGACAAGAACATCATTCTTGGTGAAGGTTCTGATAGAAAAATACATGTATGTTATGACCAAACATATTTTTATAAAAGAAATCCCTTTTTGATATCACCATTAACTGGAATAAGTTTACGTTGAAGGGAAGTTGCTAATACCATGCAGTTGTAACCAAATAAGTTTAAAACGCGTTCCAAAGATTTTTGAACAGCTCTAAACTTCGAATTTGTACTATCATTTGCAATATTTTGCGGAATTTTCTCATTTTTCTGCCAAAATGCTGTTTAATTGCCAAGTCATCGTGATTTTGCCCCAAATTTCGAAGAATAAGGCGATTTCCTGCGAAATTGTGTCTAAATTGTATTGATGTATAATCTTGATATTTGCTGACAGCAATTTTTCTGGCTTACGTTTTTGTTATTTTTCTATAATTTGTGCTGAGTGTGTTCAGGCTATACCTCCAAAATCAATGAAAATCGAAGGAATTGGTAAAAAAAAAACTTATTTTGAATGTTTTTAGCTATTTTCGCTGAATATTCTGATATAAATGTTCATTTTACTGTCTGTTAACATGGATGGGCAATAGAATAACTGGTGCAATATATAGGGGTGTTTGAATTTCAGAATTTCGCTGGAAATAGAATAAACGATCATGCAAGATGGTTACCGAATCGAGTGTCTGAAAGTCAGACACCGATATACCTCGTAATAGGGTGTCTGGAATTCATACGTATAACAAATTTAGCTGAATTCAGTGAAAAATGATCCGCAATGCGGCTATTCTAGGCATACTGTCGTTCTAGTTTGTTTGTTTGTTTGTTTGTTTGTTTGTTTGTCAATGTTTAATGTGGTAGATATTGCAGGAATTCTTAAGGATAATCTTTTGCGGCTACCTTCGCTGTATGCCATGATTATTCCGCTGCGTTGTTTGTTCACGTTTTCGTGTTACTGCATGCGTATACATTTATAGCTATACAAATATACAACTATATCACGAATCGCTTCACCAGACGCAACCAGCAAACTCTGGCCAAACCCAATTCTGCCTGTCTGCGTTCTGACATTTTCCTTTTAGAATGCCCGCAACTCGCCCAAGTACACGTGTCCAGCGCCGAGCTCAAGTAGCAGCAGTACCTATAGTGCCTCTTCTCGGCGGCGTCGGACAACAGCAGCATCTACAACTGCAACCAGTGCAGCTAGGGTCGAAACATCGCCTGCCATGGCTGCTACACCATCAGCGTCGCCGAACATCACACCGCCTGATCTCTCGGAGGAAGCGATGCAGAGAATTGTCTCGGCTGTGTCACAGGCCGTCATCGCGTCGTTTGGGGCAAGTCAACCAACTCTCCCGGCGCCTCCATCCATGGAACCAGAACAGAGAATACGTTTCCTTAGGCCCGGTTTAGACGGCGAACTTTTCATGCACCGAATCTAATGCAAGAATTAAGTGCGACGCTGGAGCGGCGTCTAAATCAATTAAGTTCGGCAGGTTTTGATTAACTTCGACATGACCCGAAGATGCGACAAGACAAGTCGTATATGCGACACAGGTTCGACATTGATTTAGACGCCGTGCTTTTCATGCACCGAACCTAATGCATAACTATTTTTTAATATTATAATATGATTATCATATATTTGCATTGTAAATATGTCCAATATAGTGTCCTCGGAATTTGGTGCGGTACAATTAAGTTCAACGTCTAAATCAGTTTCCCATATTTTGCCGTATCTGCGACAATTAGATTCGGCGCATGAAAAGTTCGCCGTCTAAACCGGGCCTTAATCGCCTACTAGAAATTCCTTGCACGTGCACGTCCCCCCGCCCGGTACGCCTATGGGCTTTATCTCTGGTTTGATGCGTCAAACAACGACAAAAATACCACTGTTCGAATCAGCGTGAAAACTTGTATTTACGGATGGGAAATAGATTTCAAAATTGACTTCTATTCTAGCGATTTGTGGCCTTCGAAAGACAAGCCGCTCAAAATAATCCTTCACGTTTTCCGAATTCCTTTTTTCGAGGAAAGTTTTCTTTCCAATTGATCTCGGACTCTCACGATTGACTTTTTGCTGCGCCTTATCTCTGGTTTCATGTGCCCAATAAGGACAAAAATACCACCGACCACCGTTCGATTCAGCGTAAGAAATTTTACTCACAGATGTCAAATGTATTACTAAACAACAGTATTCTAGCGATTTATGGCCTTTGAAAGACAAGCGAAATGGTATTGTTCACATATAGATCAAAATTATTAAACTAACTAAAAATGCAATACATTTGACCTTGATAACTTTCGTCTTGTTGGTTTTCTCTTTTTCGGCCGTATACCAGTAGATTCGTCTCACTTTTCTCTTTATTTTGTTAGTAGTTTGATCCCAAAATATTATATTTTGAAGGTTTTAATGTGCAGTTTTAATAAGCGAAATTGTATTGTTGCCAAATCGCTCAAAATTATTAAACTAATTAAAAATGCAGTCCGTTTGATCCTTAATAACTTCGGAATTGTTGGTTTTCTCGTTTTCGGGCGTATGCCAGTGGATTCGTCTCATTTTCTCCTCATTTTGCTAGTATTTTGAGTCCAAAATATTTTATTTTGAAGGCTTTAAAACGCAGTTTTGATCCTAACGTACGGAGCAACTGGCGGTCGACAGGAGAATGTAGTGTGCTAAATATAACTTTACTTGTGCGGCGGTATTCGCAGGCACGAGAGATATCTTGTGCCCGCGAATACCGACTGCTACGCAGGCTAGAAACGCCGAAAGTTTTATTTGTACGCGCGCACCGCATTTTAGTACTGTGTCTGGTTGGAACTTCGAATCGCAATATCGCATATATTCGCCTCTATTTGTATCCATAGACCATACTTAAGACATAAAGTATATTAACTATGAGTATGCATAGAGATTAGAGTCAAAACAGATAATATATCTGCATTCGCAGATACAAAAAAGGTGTTTAAAATTGTGCAGACAATCAAATTGTGTCTGTCCGAATTTCTTTAAAAAAATGACGAGTCTGCGGCTTTTCTTTATTTTCCCCAATCTGTGCGAAAAATCACAAGTTTGGAACTGTTCAAAATTCTTTGGAACGCGTTTTAATTATGTTCATGATAATTATATTAACTTCAATTTTGGCATGTAACACTTGAACTTTCTTGCAATAGTAGCTATAAACGACATATAAAAGTTTGAATTTGAAGCAGGCTTAAAATCATGCATGTTCAGTATTTCTAGTCAATAAACGGTATAAAAACGGCTTAAACTAATTTCATTACAGTTGCCATTTGTTCGCGATTATTGTCTTACCTTCATAATTATACCCGGGCGCAAACACCCATACCTTCATATAGCCGCGGGCGCGAAATTAGTATCTTCGTTGACTCAGGGCATTAATACAAAATTTATAATAACACTTTTCACAAACCTACCCATTAGTAAGACAAATTACAGCCCCCGAATTGTGACAATATGCATTCAATCTGTTTGCAATTGTAGTTTCGACATCCAACCTAACATCCTGCCATTAAAAGACATATAATTTGTTTATTGATAAGATATTTCACCTTTTTTAATGTAGGCCTAATGCAATATAAGATTTTAATTGTCAGATCCGCAAGTAACAACTTAGTCTTATTTCAAGTGGAAGCATAGTGCATGAATTACAGCCGAAAGAGGAAACAGAAGAATGGGGGAGATAGAGGATAAATACTAGAATATATTTTACTATCTCAAGATGTCTTTTAAATGTTTTCGTTTTATTTCGAACGTTAGTTTCGTTTTATATACGAATCAAAGACCATTTGTATTTTCAAAACAATGACGATGAAAATGGCGGGAAATTTTCGAACTTCGTACGTCACTTGCAAGCGTAAAGTACGGAAAATACGCGCATCTGGTCCCGGAGTTCTGGTCCGCATATGAGTTCTACGAGTGTTTTAGTTTCCAGTAAAACACCATTGTCCATGCATATAATAAAAATTATTACTTCTCGTACATTTCTCCTACATGAAAACCCATTCCACAAACTGGGGGTTGGCGCGGAGGCGTCAAAGAAACGCAATTTATTACACATTGCAAAATATTGGACACACAGTTGTTCGAAAGCTGGTTAGCTTAAATCTAAATTAACCTAAAATTCAAAGCAAACTTCCCAACAGCTTGTTTGATAAACATTTCGTCAGAAATGCTGTCTGGATCAATATAACTGTATAACTTTCTGAAGATTTGACAGAAGTAAACAGACGTTCGCAACTGACGTTTTCGAGTCTTTACAATTTAATACATTTCTTGATCTAAAAGGAGGGGCCATATTAGAGAGGGGGACTTATTAATAGATAAATTATCATAAGCGTTGCTATCGGCATTTGATTTTACCATAGACAATCCAGAAGACCGGGACAGGAAACGCTCTGGCAAAAGCAATGTTGCTGGCGCGACATCCGTAATGCGCTTAAATCACGAAACAATTATTTATAAACATTTCTGAACCAAAAATATGTAAATCTTGTTTTATATTTTTTCTTTTTTTTCTTTTTTGTATTTTTCAAATTTTGATTTTTTATATCACAGTAAAAAGAAAATATACGCCATGGTATATATGATTTAATTTGTTATTTTGACGGTGAATAGTGATCAAATTTTAAGTTTTGCCAGAACGAAAAAATAAAAATGGCGCACGAAAAAATATCTGTACTAGGGTACATATGTTTCGAACCCTGAAACTTGAAGGTAAAGCTATCACTTGCCGGCTAAATCATACATTTATCATCTTAAATGCACTATTAGTGCTTTTAGCGGATCAAAAAAGCTCTCCGATTCGCCAATTTGTTAAAAACAAGCCTTTCTCACGCTGCTACTTTTGCGCCAACTAGAAGATGGCTATTCCTGTTGCCCCCACTTCTAACCCTGTAACTATAGTTTAAATAAAGTTCAGGGTTTGTAATTTACATATTTTGAACAAAAATAGATCTGTGGAGTGTGGATGCACTTATCCGGTTTTTAAACTTATATTGAGTCAAAGAAAGCCAAAAACGTCCTTTGAATGCTTGCGTAATGTTTTTGACTGTAAAAAACTCGCTATTGTTGTTGTCAAAGTTTACACTCACTCCGAACCCTGTAACTATAGTTTAAATAAAGTTCAGGGTTTGTTTGGTTAGCATATGCAATTTTTCGTAGACACGTAGATGATAAAAAAAACGGTATACCTGTGTTGGATTGAGTCCATTTATTGTAAGTTGTACAAGGTTTTCAGTTTGATCAGCTGTCAGGACAGGATTTTGACTCATAGTCGTATTTAGTACAGTAGGTTGTGATATGACATTTGGTGATGAACTGTAAATATAGTTCAAAATATCTGAGGGCATTGTTGCTCCATCTGGTAGACTAACAAAGAATGACAGAACTGAATCGTCGGCATCTTGCGTGGGAGAATGGGGCAAAATCTCGATATTCTGGAAATTAATCTCGTTCAGTTGATTTCTATAATTAACAGAAAACGTCTTTAGTCAATGGAAGTACCACTATCGCGACACACATGCAGAAGAATATCAAGATTAATTAATGAATTAAACGACTTTAGTCTCCTTAAACATTTAATAGGAAAAATGAGCGACACAAAGTTTTGAAGTCGACGTTTCGATGTCATCATAACACCATTATCAAGACTAAGATAAAAATAAGCTAGTTCACTAAGATTTAAATACGGAATTTTGTGTATAGAATACATTATAATAAAATTAAATTACCATGTTATAAAAACAAAGTTAATGAGGCATACTAAAATAGTTTGGACTGAATTGAGTCTGACTGTCCGTTCAAACTAGGTTTATATCGTTTAATAAGCAACAACAGGCAATCAAATTTGTTCTTACACTTGCGAAGGATCGAAAAATTTTTGTTAAGTGCGTCCACACTTTCTCCATGTACGTCTTTAATATGCTTTCCCACGATAGAGCTCGTATGTTCTTCAATCCGTTGATGTAGGTGTCGAGTTGTAAAACCGACATAACCAGCCTCGCACTGGTCGCACTGGAACTTGTAGAGAACGCATTGTTTATTGTTATTATTATTATTATTATTATTATTATTTTTATTAATTATTGATACATGAAGAAGGCCATATAAAGCCTTAATTGCCATGCACTTACATTAAAAATTTAAGATGAAATATTTACAGTTTACATTATACATTATGTAAAATATTCTTTATAAAAATACCTTATATAAAGTGAAATATGAGTTGTTAGATAATTAAAAAATATATAATTGAACTATCAAGGTTTGTAAAACTTGGTAAAACTAAGATCTCGCTAAACTACTACTATAACAATTTATAGCGTACACCAAAGGACTGTTCTCAAATCTCTCTGTTCGAAACTTAAAGTTATAATACATATTGGGATTAGATCTGGTTTCTCTTTGTCTTGTATCTCTAACACGATCTGGAAGTAAGTTTTGTATACGGTGCTCGGGTGAAGATATATTTGCCATCAAGTCAACACAATGAGTCTCGCGTCCTTTCACTTAGCATTTGCATCTTAAGGCGATTGAAGGCCACTGAGTAATCGATACCGGGTAATATTATTCTGAAAGCTCTTTTCTGTATTCTTTCTATTTGATTACTTTGAGCATTGGTTAATCCACCATGCCACAACACGTCTCCATATTCCAAGGTTGATCTAATTACACTACAATAAAATTGTAGCAAATCCTGTGTTGGTGCTCCATACTTTTTAAGTACTTTGAGAAAATACAACCCCTTCCTTGCTTTCTTTACGATAAACTCAGTATTTTTATCTCACTTTAAGTTGTCCTGAAGCCATACTCCCAATAATTTGAAAGATGAGACCCTTTCAAGTTGGGAGTCATATAGCTTGATACTTCTTATTGTAGTTTTCTTGGCACGAAAATCAAAAATAATTTCTTTTGTTTTTTTAACATTCAATACCATCCTTTGTTCAGCACAAAAGTTTGATATCCTCTGGATATTAAATTCCATGTTTCCAATTGGTTGATTTGACTTACGGTTAGTTACATCCAATATTTCCGATAACGTAGTATCGTGTATAAATATTGAAACTTGTTCCGTATTTGTTGAATTGCCCGTAACTGCAACATCCAGTAGACGATTAATCTTAGCAATGAAGGAAAAAGGACCAATCTTGCTCCCTTGTGGTACACCTGCGTTGATGTATTGAAACTCAGACAATTTCCCGTCAAATTTAACTCTTTGTTGACGTTGAGACAGATACGACGCTAGCCAGGGTAACAAGGCAGGCCGTATACCCACCTCTTTCAAAACGGATAGAAGGATATTGTGATCTATGAGATCAAACGCTTTAGTAAAGTCTAAAAATATAACACGGATCACTGTATCTGGAGTTTCCATTGCTGAATACCAGTTGCGGAGCATTTCCAATAATGCCAATACCGGTGATGAAAAAGGGATTCCACCAAACTGCCTTCTGCCGATGTTCTCTTTGGAATCATCCAACATCCATTCCAACGCATAACTCTCTTGTATTTTGGAAAAAATGCTTGTAATTGCTATAGGCCTTATACTCTCAAAAGCAGTACAAGGATTACACTTTGGGATTGGACAAATGTTATAAGCTTTCCAGATATCACCAAAACGTTTCTCACGGGAGGAAGTATTAATAATGTGGACAGTAGAGCTGGCTTCTTTTCGCGTACTCTCAACTCCAATTTAATTTTCTTACTAACAAAGACCGGTCTTAATCGCTTCCCCACTTTATTCGATAAATCAGACAACTGATTCTTCACCATTGTCGCTGATTTCTGATCCTTAAACGGTAAGACAATGTTAATGGCGTCACGGTCGTCAACTTTAGTTTGATGAGGAGCGTTGTCTTGGGAACCAGAGTCTTGAGCCACAAATTCATTTACAACTTTCGAAATAATAGATCTAACCAACGCCTCAGGGTACTTAATTCGAACAAACAAAAGAAGGAGCCGATCGCATTCTTCTTTAAATAATTGAAGCGATGATAGCAACATTTTAGCACGGTGTAACATTGCCTTAATCAGACCTATTTTATATCGATTATCAACTTGACTTTGATAATGAAGTAAAAGGGCCGTGTCCGTGGATTTGCGATAAACACTTGTTGAAAGGCGGTTTCCTTCTTTCGTCAGCATTGTACCGAGAAAGGGAAGCTGACCATTTTCATTTTGAACTTCCATTGTAAATGACAGCGAAGGATGAGCGTTGTTTAAGGCTTGATGGAAACTATGAGCCTCATCCATGTTGGCAACAGCACTTAGTGTATCGTCAACAAAGCGGTTATAGTTCTCTGGCATCTTCCCTTCGTTTTCTAACTTTTATTCTATTAAGCACATCATAGCATTTGCCACGAGAGGCCCCAAAGGGGATCCCATGGTAACCCCATCATTCCATCAACCTGTTTGAATAATTGCTCATCAAACTGGAAAAGTTGATCTTTTGTAGCTATTTCTAGCAGCTTGACCAACTGATCTTCAGACAAATTGAGGTTGTAAACATCATTGAACCAGTTGTCTGCAAATGCCTTTTTCACGATATAATTAATTGTCTCATCGACAGGAACGTTGGTAAACAAGGCGGTTACATCAAAGGATACCAAGATATCTGATTCTCTCATTTGCCTATGTTTGATATCTTCAACAAACTCAAAGACATCATTAATCATGTACTTGTTGTTAATCAGTGGTTTGTCAGTTGGTCAAGCTGCTAGAAATAGCTACAAAAGATCAACTTTTCCAGTTTGATGGGCAATTATTCAAACAGGTTGATGGCGTTGCCATGGGATCCCCTTTGGGGCCTCTCATGGCAAATGCTATGATGTGCTAAAAAGAAGAAAAGTTAGAAAACGAAGGGAAGATGCCAAAGAACTATAACCGCTTTGGTGACGATACACTAAGTGCTGTTGCCAACATGGATGAGGCTCATAGTTTCCATCAAGCCTTAAACAACGCTCATCCTTCGCTGTCATTTACAATGGAAGTTCAAAATGAAAATGGTCAGCTTCCCTTTCTCGGTACAATGCTGACGAAAGAAGGAAACCGCCTTTCAACAAGTGTTTATCGCAAATCCACGGACACGGGCCTTTTACTTCATTATCAAAGTCAAGTCGATAATCGATATAAAATAGGTCTGATTAAGACAATGTTACACCGTGCTAAAATGTTGTCATCATCGCTTCAATTATTTAAAGAAGAATGCGATCGGCTCCTTCTTTTGTTTGTTCGACTTAAGTACCCTGAGGCGTTGGTTAGATCTATTATTTCGAAAGTTGTAAATGAATTTGTGGCTCAAGACTCTGGTTCCCAAGACAACGCTCCTCATCAAACTAAAGTTGACGACCGTGACGCCATTAACATTGTCTTACCGTTTAAGGATCAGAAATCAGCGACAATGGTGAAGAATCAGTTGTCTGATTTATCGAATAAAGTGGGAAAGCGATTAAGACAGGTCTTTGTTAGTAAGAAAATTAAATTGGAGTTGAGAGTACGCGAAAAGAAGCCAGCTCTACTGTCCAAACAATGCGTTGTCTACAAGTTCCAGTGTGACCAGTGCGAGGCTGGTTAGGTCGGTTTTACAACTCGACACCTACATCAACGGATTGAAGAACATACGAGCTCTGTCGTGGGAAAGCATATTAAAGACGTACATGGAGAAAGTGTGGAGGCACTTAACAAAAATTTTTCGATCCTTCGCAAGTGTAAGAACAAATTTGATTGCCTAATCCATGAAATGTTGCTTATTAAACAATATAAACCTAGTTTGAACGGACAGTCAGACTCAATTAAGTCCAAACTATTTTAGTATGCCTCATTAACTTTGTTTTTATAACATGGTAATTTAATGTTATTATAATGTATTCTATACACAAAATTCTGTATTTAAATCGTAGTGAACTAGCTTATTTTTATCTTAGTCTTGATAATGGTGTTATGATGACATCGAAACGTCGACTTACAAACTTTGTATCGCTGATTTTTCCTATTAAATGTTTAGTCTCCTTGTTGAGCTTATTAATTTTAGTGGCACAGTCTTTATATCATTCGATTACATCATATTATATTCATGATCCATGTAATTTCTATATATATATATAACGTCTTGGAGGATTCGATCCAAGAATTTGTTTTGATTTGAATTTCATTAACACTAGTATGCTTTAGCTTCATTTGCTGGACGAAACGTCAGCTCTGATTTGTTAATCTATACTTCACCAAAAACCTACCTCGTCTATTCACTTTTATTATTACATTATATGTACTCCTGGTATTATAATACGTAAAACCATGATAGTGATGTCATGTATTACCTTTTATTGTAATATATACTTCATTATTAACATACCGTCTGAGATTGCACGAGGCCAATCGTGCATCACTCTGACCACAAAACTGGGCGATTGCTTCAGACATGTTATTTCGGAATGATATATCTTGTTGCAGCGTCCACTACAAATATACAATACAAACTAGAAATACATGAATGCAGAAACCGCTCGCCTTGCTGGCAAAACCATTATATATTTTCCGAAAATGAAGTAGTCAAAGTAGTTGTCATGGAACACGATAATTATATTAAGAATATTTTTAGAATTGAAAAATCCCCTAAAAATCTCACTTTTAATTACAAAATTATCAATTTCCGAAAATAGATATGTTAGGTAGGTTATTATACGTAAAATAAGCTTCAATTTAATGTGAAACTCCACCACAAAAGCTTCGCAAAACGTTTTAAAATGTTCTTAAAACTAAACTACCTTTAATCGTTATACAACTTTCTACCCTTATACTACTTTTTACCTTTGAGTTTGAAATAAAATTATTTCAAATTCTCGCATACAAATAACTCCGCTTTCCTCTTTATTTAAAGATTTTAATATAATAAAAAATAGGTACGCAGTGCGTACATGTCGCATGCCATCAAAACCATAGAGATTATAAATAACACCATATTGCAATAACTGGATATTGCAATATAAAATAATTTACGGCTGTTGCACAGAGAGAATTAACATTTGGCACGCCGCCATTTTTGGGGTACTGCCTTTTCCAAATCTGAGAATCTACGCAGTGAATAAGGGATTTGTATAACTATAATTGTGAATATAATCATTATAAGTTAATTTACAGTTAAATATTTAGAAAAAATGTTTTCAGATCGCTTCGATTTTTCACGTCGTTTTCAAAAAAGTACCCCAAAGTGTTATTTATGATCTCTGTGATCAAAACCATGAAACCTTATGATGCGCTAGCGCTTATAACTTTTGGTACAACTGGCCTGAAACTTAAAATATTGATTCAATAAGTTTAATATCAATATATTTATTGAAAAATAACTATTATGTCAAAATAAGAAAACTTAAAATTCTCACGCGAATAGGCAATGTTCTTATGAGCGACTGTTCATCGTTAGTTGCAAGCGACGGTAATATAAACAAGGTCAAGGTCTTAGGGATGCCTCACATATCAATTTTTTCCACGAGAAACGTCATATGTTCGTTTGGGGGTGGGGGGTTTCAGCTGTGGCGTTTCTCTGTAAAACATCATGGAAAAATTCGATGGTTTTTTCGAAAGCCTTAACATTTCGGAATCATCATTGCAGAATATAAAAAAGAAAACAACTTGATACAAACACCAGTGTATACATTCGTAATACCATACCTGTTCTATACATTTATATTATTACGCCTTCCTTGCATTGAAAACACTCAAATTTCAAGAAAAACGCGCTAAAATTGTCAATATTTCAGGCAAAAAAAGAAATTTGAAGAAACGTTGGAAATTTTGAAGTTCATATATATTAATAAAAAACATATGTCAGCAGAAGATGACATATTCCTTGCGAAAGCATCGCCAATAGCCGACCGTAGAAAATAGTAGAAAATTAGCTTATGTGTACTATAAGAACAAAATATCGATAACTATGTGACGTTTCTCAGGGGGGGGGACTCCAGAGAAACGAACATATGACGTTTCTCATGGACAAAATCGATATGTGAGGCTTCCCTCATCGAAAGCGATTGACTGTTAGATTTCGATTTCCTTTACTATATTTTATATCGAAATAATGTTATTTCCTACAAATTTAGCTTTATTGTAGCGTTTTGAAAGTATAAAAACCCGTGGAAATGGTAAACTACTGTAATAGATTGAAAAAAATTATTAAAACTGTGATTGAAATTATCGACGTAGAATGCTATTTCGTTTCAACTATTTCATGTTATTTACAAAATGCACTGTAGTTTTGAAGCTTTGCACACAATATTATCAATGCGAGCACAAAGACTCCGTTTCAATTTGAGTATATATATATATATGAATTGAGTATTTTGATAAGCGTGGCCTTTCACGATATATAAATATTTAAGTTTATAAACGCCTGATAAATAATCATATTTGCGAGCACAACTGCTCCAAAATCACAACAAATAACAGAATATAAAGTAAATTAAAAACAGCAAAGCTTTACCTACCTCGATCAATTTCTCTAAGGCGCTCAATTATGTAAATTTTCCGCGAACAGTCAATTATATTTCTTTGCCTTTCCTCGACGAAAACGTGCATAAATGTGGAGTGATTCTATACGATGGCCGAGAAGGGCCATGACTGTAAACATTCGCCGAGTTTTTTTACCATTACATTCGGGTTTTTTTTCCTTCAAAATTACACTCGCCGTTTTTTTCTTCAGAATTACATGCGACGTTTTTTCAATGCAATAATTACACGCGACATTTTTTCAATGCAATAATTTAAATGCACGCGACGTTTTTTCCAAAAATTACACTCGCCGTTTTTTTAGAGTAACGTTTTTAAACTAAGGGTTTCACTGTGGATGAAGATGGGAGCAATCATAAGGTTAGCGTGTTTCATCAAAACGAAAAATCCTGTAAATATATACAGTACAAAATTTCATTTTTTAGTCGGTTATGAATATAATGCATTGTTTTCTTTTGTGTTTTGTAAACTAAACAAAAGCTTTGTGTGTTTTGCCAGGGTCATAGTTATTTTGAAATGGCGGTTGCGTTACGGCAATATGTGGCACAGGGGTATGGCAACGTTGAAATACACAAATCTTTTGTTTAGTTTGACAAAAGAAAACAATGCATTTTATTTTTTTATTTGTGCATGCCTAGTATTATTTTTTATTTCCTGCAATCTGATTGGCTGCAGCAGCGGGCAGCTTTTGACGATATCTTGACCGTGGTCCAAAAGAGTTATTTTTTCGCGAAAAACCGAGGAGTGAAGACAATTTTCAAACTCAAAATACTACCTAAATAGTTTAAAAATCTACCCTATCGATACTAAAGACAGTAAAATACAGTGAATTGGCTTCAGTGGACTTAGTGCCAAGCTCGAAATGCACTTTTCCCCGACCAAACTGCGAAAAAAACAAATATAAACATCGAAAAACACTTGCCATTGCTACATGTTTTAATGGTACAAATATTCTACATATATACAGCTATTCTTCGAAAATATACGCATAAATATAATAGTACAACGTAGGCTACAACTTGTCCTTAAACATAAAATTTAAAAAAAAAACCTTAAACGGCAGTTTAAAGACGATTCCTGGGCTTATTCGGGCAAAATTGTTTTTATAAATGTTGTTGAAAAAGCATTTTTCAAGCATGTCCATGCTGCAAAACGAATCGGAAAATAAATATTTTTACTTTGTTTACCTTCTGTTTTCTTGTTGAGTAGAAAAGCATTCTATTGCAATGAAACTAAAAGCTTTTTATCCAGCTTTTATCGCGTCGTTTTAGCAGTTTGTCCACCATGCTTGCACTAAAGTAACAAACGCAACTGATCTCAAATGTACTTCGCAACTGGAATTTTATCGGAATTCATTATAACCATGAACTATCAAATAAAAAAATAAACACGTTATTTACCGTTTAGATCGGTCCGTACTAAAAAATATTTTCCCTCGGCCTCAGAAGCGTCCCTCGGCCCGCTTCTGAGACCTCGGAAAAATGTTTTTTCAGTACGGGCCTCGCAGCCGGTAAATAACATATATGTATTCATAACCGACTGAAAAGTGAAATTTTGTACTGTGTTTACAGGATTTTTTGTTTTGATGAAACAGTTGAATCACCAACCTTAGATATGATTGCTCCCATCTTCATCCGAAGTGAAACCCTCAGTTTAAAACGTAACTCTTAAAAATATGGCGAGTGTAATTTTCGGAGCGCCGTTCCTGGCGTAAGCCCGGGGCGAGGGTATTAATTCCGCCCGGCTATTTACACCCGGGGAAAGGAACGTACTAGCGAAGTCTAAAGTAGTGAACTCTATATATATATATATATATCTGGAACGATAACATTCAGTCATTTGATTGTGAAAACAATGAAGCCTCGATACCAGTCTTTCACGCGGATTGGACGTCAGTCTCAGTCCCTCAAACGTCAGGTTTACGCGGATTGGACGTCAGTTTCATTCTCCCTCTTGCAAACCGTTGCACGGCCAGTATAAATTTGAACGCAATCACGAAAAAAAAAATTAAAAACATGGCCAACTCAATGCAATACATTTTAGGAGCAAACTGTTTTGCTCCTAAAATTTACTGCATTGAGTTCCCTGTCGGAAAAAAGTCGAGGAAAACTTCCCCGTGTGGAGAAAAGAATCACTTTTTCAAATATATTGTGTCGTACTGTCGTTCTGGATGCACAAGGAAGGAGATATTCTTGCGAGAAAATTTCATTTCACAGGTAGGTAAATTGACTTGCAACTGTGACTTTGCCGTTGCCATTTTTCGCGATTGTTTGAATTGTTTTTTAGTTTACCAGTTTTATAGTTTTTAGTCAATACACTGGTACGTTATTTTTTAAAGAATTTATTGTGTGATCGGAATTTGCCTGCCAGCAAAATGTAAATGAATATGTACGTGTGTTTGAATATAAATTAGACCATATGGGCTTAGTAAAAAATTATTTTAATAACTACGTTTCGGAGTATAACTCCATCTTCAGGTTAAGTGAATAAAGATATAAAAACTGTGATAAAAACTTTCAAAACAATTACAAATTTTATATGTAAGTGATTTTTAATACTGTAAGAAAGTTCTTGAACAGTTGATGACGAAGACAATGACGAATACCTATGTCGTGATTTTTTTGTCGGCTTCACTTTTCGCTCGCTGTTATCGTTCCAGATATATATATATATATAGAGAGTTCACTGGTCTAAAGTTCATCAAATATCGCGGGCGTGGTTCATGGGTGTATGGGTGGTCATCTCACTGATCTCAAAATATGGCTGTTTGCCAGGAGTGAAGAAGGGGGAAATATAAAATACATGTAAGAAAGCTTGGAAAATCGTTTCACATAACAAATTGTAAAACCTTTTTTCAATTTTTAAACGTAAACATTTATAAGAATTGATTTAGTATGAGAAATCCTAAGGTATTAATATCGGCAAAAAGCCGTTATAATTTCAATTCACATTTAAAAACGTTTTTAAATTTAATACGTAGATTTTCGTTTCGAATTTTACATTAAAATAAAGCCCATAGAAACCAAAATAATATACCTACTTTATATATTTTAGAAATTGATAGTTCTGTATTTCAACGTGTTAAAGTTTCATCTATTTTTTGCAGGTTGGTACAAAAAATTTAAAAAAAACAATTATCGTGTAAATTAATCGCGTTGCCATGACTAACATGACGTGAGCAACGCGAGCCTGCGTTCAGTGTTGGCGTAATTATGAATACTTCATGTTGAAACAATGTTTGGAGAATATAGGCGAGGGGTTGTTGCATGCATGTATTTCTAGTTAATTAATAATAATTCGGTGAAAACTAATGATGTGTTTTTCATTATGCACAATTATACGTCAACGATCAGTTTTTAAAGCAATTTATATAAAAGCAAACAGCCAAAAAAAGCATCAATATTTAAAACAAACTTATTACCTTCAAAAAAGTTACATTTAATCCATTTACAGGTAGTTATATGATGTCCATTCATTTTTCGCTTGCTCGTGAACACAAATCTCACCTCACTAGGTTGGTTGCCGGTTAAACGAACACTGGTCGCGTTGTCAAATACAAGGTATAGGAAAAAGATTCAAACGAAAGTAAGGGCCTGTTTATATGCAAGCCCGGCTGGCCCGTTTAGCGAGACAGCCCGACAAGCGGGATGAATTTCTCCTGTGTTTATATGAGAAAATTTCATCCCGCTTGCCGGGACAATTTTGTTACATTGTATTGTTTTGACAGTTGTTAAAAATAGCTTGCGGCGGTATCTTTGAACTTTCATCCCAGCAACCGGGCAAGCCCGCTTCCGAGTGTTTATATGGAGAAATTTCCATCCCGGTAGGCGAGATCTCGCCTCTTTCATGCGAGATCTCGGCAACTGGGCCAGCCCGCTTGTCCATATAAACGCACGATGATTTTTACTATAAAAATAACTACACAGCGAGATCTCGCTTACCGGGCTGTCTCGCTTAGCGGGCCAGCCCGGCATCCATATAAACAGGCCCTAACTTTCCCCCAAAAGTAATACATTTAAGTTATATGATGTAATTTTTCGCTTGTTCATGAACACAAATCTCACCTCACTACGTTGGCTGCCGGTTAGACGAACACTGATCGCGTTGTCACGTTGATTGTCTGAAACTGTAGGGACATTGACAATTCCAAGGGTAAGATTGGAAATTTGTGTCTGACCATCTTCTTGAATAGTCTGATGTAAAGCGTCTTTGACAACATTGCCTTCTACTGGAGTATCTGTTCCTGGTTGACTGACGACGACACCTAATACTGTGTTATCCCCAGCATCCATTACAGAGTTGCCATCGACAATGACATCATTTTGGCTAAATTGGTCGCTTAAGGGAAAATATGTGAAATGTTTTGAAGCCCACTCCTGGTCACATGCATTTTTCGTAAACGTACTTTGAATTTTTAAATATAATTATATCGTATTTTATATAAGTTGCTATTTAGCGAATTTTCATAAAATCGAGGAACTCGAAAATGTTGCAGAATATGTGTTTTATGACAGGTTCCCCAAACGCTACTTAAAATCACCCGCTGTCGTCGTTCAAAGCCTTGACAATATGGCAACCGACAACGCAAGCAGATCACAGCCGGATAAAAACTCTACTAGCACAACAGATTATTGGATGAACAGTGTAAATATTACACTATCTATTCCTCCAGATTTAACTCTTGAAAAGGGGAAACTCAAATGGCTTAATAACTTTGAGGATCTAAAACTATTTGTCGAAACAACTCTACAAATAGAGGGAACTTGGTCATCGCCGGGTGGTTATCTCAAGGCATTTAGCGAAGATCCTGAAAGTGTTCTGATCAGGTATTATACCGACACGAAATCGTTGCTGTTTCAAAGCGACCGAGGTAAGAAAATCAAGAACTTTTTAATCGGAAAGATTGCGAGTATTTCGCAACCCGTCGGAGATAAACATTCTTCAAGGTCAAGCGAGCAAAATAGTACAAGTATACACGATGATAGCATCGTTTTAGTTAACAGCCCAAGTCAGACGCTTAGTGAACGTCTCGATGAGGATGAATATGCTCTAAATTTAAGTGAGTTTGAATCTGTGAACACCATATCGGTAGATAATTCTAGTCAGACATATGAAATAGAGTCGACTGAATATCATTTAACTCGGGTTAGTCGAGAATGCAATTGCGCATGCAGTCAATCCTCTAAAGATATTGAAATTTTGAAATCTACAATTACTAAGCTACAATCGTCAATTGACTCATTCGAGATTATATTGAAGGTCCTTTCCATGTACAATAGGGCTGCAGATATGAATGACAAATACTTAAAAGAGATAAATGAGAGTAAACAGCATATAGTATATCTCGAACAGAAATTGCTTGAGACAAGTCAAGAAAGAGATTCTCTACAATTAGCTACTAGGCTTATTGCCCAGGACAAATACTGTCATCATCATACAAGTCAGAATGAGGTAGCTGAAACCGCTGCTAGAAAAAACGATAATGTTTGGCAGAAAGTGCATAATACTAATAACAATGGTGTGTATCATAACAAGCAAACTAAGCAATTAACAAGAACTGACATTGGCACCGCAAACAGATTTGAATTATTAATTAACGAGGATGGAAACAATAGCTGTTGTGACCCGGAACAGGAACACAATCACAAGAGCTCACAAGCAAGAAATACACAATGGACTCACGACCCCAGCGATCATTCCCAACTAGACAGTAATGATGATCAATCCGCCCAACACGTCACGTCTCCACAACAAACATCCACCTCTAGTTCTCTTTCCAATCAAACCCCAAATAGGGGTTTGAATGGAAAGCAAGGTGGTAAACGGCATAATGGCGATCGTAAGAATCAAAAGTCTGGACACTCATCTCGCAAAGTAACTATTGTCGGAGATTCAATGTTGAAGAACCTGAAGGGTTACAGGATGTCCAAAGAAAACAAAGTCAAAATATCTACATTTCCTGGTAGTACCACTAGAGATATGTACGACTACATTAAACCTGTTCTGAGAAAGAAACCCAACCAAGTAATTATACACGTAGGTACAAACAGTCTACGAGAATCTGAAAGCCCCACATCCTGTGCAGAGGAAATTGTTGAATTAGCTAAATCGGTGGACCAGACAGATGGAAAGGAAACGGAGGTAATTATATCAAGTTTAATATTCAGATCAGATGATAGTAGACTTGGGAAACAAATTGATGAAGTGAACTTAGCGTTAAGTAAGTTATGTCGACAACACAATTGGACACTAATAGACCACTCAAATATTACACAAAAACATTTAAATCGAAGTGGTCTGCATTTGAATAGAGACGGAACTACTCAATTAGCTCGTAATTTTTTAAATGTCATAAATCATAATATTTGAAATATTGCCGGATGGGAATCCCTAATCTCTGTGCTGCCAGATGATAATAATGATAAAACTGAAGATACACCTTTAACTATCGGTCATAACGTCTATGGACGTGGCTTAGTGATGGCCTCGTTAAATATAAATAGCCTTTTAGCTCACATTGACGAACTTAGGGTGTATATGAATAATGGTAAAATAGATGTGCTTGCAATTAACGAAACTAAATTAGATTCAACGATTGAGAATAGTGAAATCCATATCCCTGGATATGCGATAATTAGGAAAGATCGAAAAATTAATGGTCGAAACGGTGGAGGTGTCTGTATTTTTGTGCGATCCAATATTAATTATATAACGCGAGATGACTTGAATTTCGAAAATTTAGAATGTCTTATAACAGAAATTACCAAACCACGGTCAAAATCGTTGATTCTTGGCACATGGTATAGACCACCAAACTCTCCAATTAGTTATCTAGATGATTTTGAAAATATTATTGGAAAGCTGGACTCAGAAAATCAAGAGATGTGTATATTAGGTGACATTAACATAGATCTTATGCTGAACCGATCTCGGCCAATGCTGTAAAACTGAATTCCATACTAGATATTTATGGTATGGATCAGCTAATAAACGAACCTACAAGAATTACTAATTGTTCTCAAACCTTGATTGATCTATGTTTCACAAATGTACCATCAAAAATAATAAAATTCGGCGTTAACCACATATCTATTAGCGATCATTCACTTGTGTTTATGACTTATAAAACTAATATAGAACGTACCGGGACGCGCATAACAAAAACTCGTTGTTTAAAGAATTTCAATAGAGATAATTTTCTTAGAGACTTGGAACAAAAGCGGTGGTGTGATGTTAACACAAATACTGATCCTAATGATATGTGGGACACGTGGAAAAGTTTATTAATGGAGTGCATTGACAAGCACGCACCATCTCGCTCCAAAAGAGCAGGCAAAAAAAAAATCGCCGTGGATAACAAGCCAATTGTTACGACATATGCATAAACGAGATTATCTGAAGCGGAAAGCAACATTGGCCGATGATCAAACTTTATGCGAAGAATATAGGGTTGCTCGAAATCGTACCAATAACGAAATTAGAAAAGCAAAGCAAGAGTATTTTATAACGAATTTGGAAACTGCTAAAACAAATCCAAGAAAAACATGGAAATTAATTAACGAACTAAGCTCGCGTAATTGTAATAAGTCAAGTAACATTAACGAGATTAAAGTAGACGGAAAAACAATATAAAACCTGCAAATATAGCTGAAGCTTTTAACAATCACTTCTCAAATATTGGTGAGAATCTAGCCTCAGAGATACCCATTTCTAACGTCAACCCTGAAGACTATTTAGAATCAACTGAGCAGAGATTTTCCATTAGACCTCCTACGATTGATATGGTTTATATTCTGTTGAGTAAAATTAACGAACGAAAAGCTCCAGGTCTCGACAACATTCCTAATAAGCTGTTAAAAATAGCAGCTGCAATAATCTCACCATCATTAACTGATATATTTGCCAGATCAATTAACACTGGCATATTTCCATCCGAGTGGAAAATGGCTAGAGTAACACCAATATTTAAGAAAGGGAAAAGGAATGATCCGAATAACTATCGACCAATATCAGTTATTTCAGCTGTAGCCAAAATCTTCGAAAAATTAATCTTTGAGCAACTTTATAATTACTTCCGTTCTAACAGCTTGTTAACGCATTGCCAGTCCGGTTTGAGGTCGTTACATAGTACACTTACTGCTCTTCTTGAATCCACTAGTAACTGGTCAGTTAATATTGACATGCAACGGCCTCTTCAATGGAGTAATATTTATCGACCTTAAAAAAGCATTCGATACTATTGATCATCAGATATTGCTGCGGAAGCTTCGAATTTACGGTATTGATCAATTAAGTCTCGAATGGTTTCAGTCTTATTTGACCGGTCGATCTCAGAAATGTAATGTTAGAGGTTGCTTGTCATCATCTGCATCAGTTACACGTGGTGTACCACAGGGAAGTAACTTAGGACCATTACTCTTCCTTGTGTATATTAACGACCTTCCTAATTGTCTCAGTGCAGCAGTACCGAGAATGTTTGCTGATGATACGAACATTAGTTATGCGGCCAACACTATCGCCGAACTAGAAAATGTTATTAATTCGGAATTAAAAAAATTGAAAAGCTGGTTGGAACAAATTAAGCCTTAATATCGCCAAGACAGAATTTATGATAATAGGATCTCGACAACGTATGCATGCGCACACTAACGAAAATATCAATATTGACCTGGATGGTCATGTGATTAAACAAGTTGATGAGGCAAAATCACTAGGTGTAATTATTGATAAAAATCTGTCTTGGTCTAAACACATTGATATGAAGTGTAAAAAGATTTCTTCCGCTATAAGTGCTCTTAAGCGAATAAGACCATTTATATCAACTGAAACAGCAATCCAAATTTACAACGCTATAATTCAACCTCACTTTGATTACTGTAGTCCCATTTGGGACGAATTTGGCGCAACATTATGTGAAAAAATGCAAAAATTGCAGAATAGAGCTGTTAGAGTGATTACGAAATCCAACTACGATGTCAGATCTAGCATTCTCTTAGAGAAACTGCATTGGGACAATCTTTCCTTACGTAGGAAAAAGCACAAGTCTATACTAATGTTTAAAACTATCAATAAGCTAACGCCAGAGTATTTACAAAACATGTTTACATTTCGCAGCACAGATTATAGCTTAAAAAATGCAGAAATGAAGCTAAATTTACCAAAACCACGTACGGACTTTATGAAGCGTAGTTTCTGCTACAGTGGAGCAAGTTTATGGAATGCGCTTCCTCAAACTGCACGTACGTCCAAATCATTGAGGCATTTCAAAAATGAAATTAATCAATTCTTGACATTATAATGGGATCCCCACACGGCAATCTTGGAAAACAGTGCATTTTAGTTAGGAAATTAGTGTGTATATAGTGATGTGTGAAATTTATTAATAGTTTTTGTATTTTATTCTACACTGAAGATTTTACCGTGTTTAATTAAATAAATGTTCAAATGTTCAAACTCGCTGGGGCGCTATACAAATACGCACATTACTGTACATGATACATACCGCTACAAAGCTATTTCAATTAAGGTTTTAAGGTTTTCCCCGAGCTGAGCGGAAAGTCGAATACGAGCGCGAAAGGCTTACACAGTACTAACATACGCTCAGGGCCGTGCCAACCGGTTTCTGCTTGGGGGGGGGGGGTGTATTCCAAAATTTGGGCCCCCTTCCATTCCAGGGCCTCCCAAAAAAAATTTTCCGGAAAACTAAAATTTTTCCGCACAATATTGGCGACGGGGGGAAGGAGGTCGACGTTATTTTTCTAAAACAAAAGTTCCCAAAATCTTTCGCAAAACAACATTTTTCCACAAGTTTCCAAATTTTCAGCGAAAAAATCCTTCATTTTTTAAAAATTTTGCAATTCCAACATGCCAGGGCCCCCTCCCCGCAAGTTGGGACCCCTCCCCGCAAGTTGGGCTCAAAATGCTATCAAAATGAAGAGAGAAGTGAGACGAATCCACTGGTATACGGCCGAAAAAGAGAAAACCAACGATACCAAAGTTATCAAGGATCAAACGTACTGCATTTTTTTATAATCCCAACGGGCGACGGCGCGAAGCGCCGTGCGAGGGTACTAATTCCCCCCGGCTATTTACACCCGGGGAAACGAAAGCATTAGCGAAGTCTAAAGTTCATCAAACATCGCGGGCGTGGCTCACCAACGATGTTTCGGTGGGTGGTCATCCTCAAAAATATAGCGGACTGTCATGAATAGCGGACACTGATTGGTACAATTTAAAGTTTGCATTATAACGACTGCATATGACGACAACGAAATAGCAAACATTTCTTGATTTGATGATTGATAAATTTCTTGCAAATATATTTCATTTTTGCTCGCATTTTTGCAAGATTTTGTAAATTTCAAAAGCTCTCTCAGAAAGAAACTGCGAAAGAATCGGCTAAAAGAAGGGAGCCGACGTTAACGAAGGTAAGTTTGCTTAAATATTGATTTTATAATGATTAATGGCTTTAAAACCCGACGGCCTTTGCGTATATGAAACAACTAAACAAGACAGCATATAATTTTAGTGTATCTTTAATATTGATTCCCTTTTTTATGATATTGAATTTTTTAAATAAAAAAGAAAGCAAAGTTATTTGCAAGCGAGAATTTGAAATCATTTTATTGCAAACTCAAAGTTTATCGATAAAGCCATTTTAAAAGGCAGATTAGTTATATAAAGAACACTAGTGACTTTAGAACGTTTTGCGAAGCGTTTGTGGTTGAATTTTACCTTAAATTGAGGCTTATATTACGTATAATAATATAGCTAACATATATATGTTGGGAAATTAATAATTTTGTAATTAAAAGTGATATGTTTTGGCGATTTTTCATTTGTAAGAATATTCTTAAAAAATTATCGTGTTACCATGACAACTACTGTCTTTAGATACTTCATGTTCGGAAAATACAATGGTTTTGTCAGCAAGGCGAGGGTTTCTGCATGCATGTATTTTCTAGTTTAGTAATACATTCGATATCCGTAATTAGTACAATTTCTAACGCTGAATCGAACGGTGGTATTTTTATCCTTATTGCGCCATTAGGCCGTTCCAAATACACTATGAAACGTACTGCGAGTGATTTGTTGACATATTTCGCTTGATTTTCAAAGGCCATAAATCGCTAGAATACTGGTGTTTAGTAATATATTTGACATCCGTGAGTACAATTTCTTACGCTGAATCGAACGGTGGTATTTTTATCCTTATTGCGCCATTAAGCATTACAAATACAAGGACTGCATGACAAACGTAGTGCGAGCGATTTGTCAACAATACAATTTCGCTTGATTTTCAAAGGCCATAAATCGCTATAATACTGGTGCTTAGTAATACATTTGACATCCGTAAGTAACATTTCTTACGCTTAATCGAACGGTGTTGGTTTCTTCTCAAAATATAAAGCAGCACAGCCATAAATGGCTATAATACTGGTGCTTAGTAATACATTTGACATCCGTAAGTACAATTTCTTACGCTTTATCGAACGGTGTTGGTTTCTTCTCGAAATATAAAGCAGCACAACCAAACGTAACAGCCGTAACTTGCGATTTGCGAAGGTTGCTGAACTTGCTGTTTCCATGTCGAAATTCCTTGTAAAATTGTTCAATTTTCCCGAATTTTCCTCAAAATGCAGGGTTATTTATGGATAATTAGGGTAAAATTGGCAGGAGCCTTATGGATAATTGGGGGGAAAATTAGGCAGCTCATTAATATTCTATTTTGTGGCTATCGGCGATTGGAGATCCACTAATCATGCCGAAACCTAGGGCGCTTTCCATTGACACGGCCAGACCGGTCAGAACGGTCAAGTTGTTGAATGAAACACAAAACATGTGGGCTTTGGACCTATCTGACCAGAAAATTGAGATAAAATTAGAATAAGGTCCATTTCGCTAAATATTTGAGAAACATCGACCAGATGTTTCCATTGATACACAGACAAAAATTCGTGTCTGACCGGTCAGGTCATTAAATGGAAAGCGCCCCTATACTCGCCTGGGCACAGAGTGCCCCAGCGAGTAAATACAATGACAGCGTGTGATTTTACGAAGCGTTTGGGGAACCTGTCATAGAACACATATTCTGCAACATTTTTCTCGATTTTATGAAAATTTGCTAAATAGCAACTTATACACAATATATATTTGCACTCCATGAAGAGCAATTTGGATTTTTTTATTCATTTGTAATATTTACAAACCGAGTAAGAGGGGTTTAACGTTGCGTATAAAGGTGCGAGCCGAAGGCGAGCGGCATTACGCGCCGATAAAGCCCGATCTCGAGGTTTATAAATGACGTCTAAAATTCATATGTGTTATTTAGCTTAACTGAGGATGCGCAGTACACCTGGTATACTCCCACAATCCTAAGAAAAACATGTTAGAGATAAATTGTAGCATTCTGCATTCCACGCATGGCGCACATGGTGTACTATATAGACCACTATATGCAGCCTAGACCTATGCCTTCTATTCTTATTTATATTTTTTTAATATTCAGCACTTTTTCACATGAAAAGACTGGGACTAGGTGATTTGGGGGCGGGGCGGAGGAAGGACGCAAGCGAAAAAATAGAAGGCCTACTGGCCTAGTGGATTTCCCAACAACAAGGCCAAAACTGCCCTGAGACTTCCCTGGTTGCGAAATGCCCAATTATTGCGTTCTCAAACAGAATTATTTGCCTGTAAGAATCACAAAATGTGTGGCAGATATGAAAAATAGGTACGCAGTGCGTACATGTTGCATGCCATCTGAAACTTATGATGCGCTATAGCCTTTAGCGCTTATAACCTTTGGTACAACTGGCGTGAAACTTAAAATATTGATTCAATAAGTTTAATACCAATATATTTATTGAAAAATAGCTATTATATTATGTCAAAATAAGAAAACTTAAGATTCTCACACGAATTAGCCTACGGTGTAGACCCCAGCAGAAAAACGCAAATAGGCAATGTTTTTATAAGTGACCGTTAATAGTTAGTTGCAAGCGACGGTAATAATAACACTAACAAGGTCAAGGTGGGTTAAGGTTTTATCGAAAGCGATTGACTGTTAGATTTCCTTCACAAATTTATAACTAATAACGTTATTTCCTTTAGATTAAGCTTTATTGTAACTTTTTAAAGGAAAAATTACCATGATAGATTGAAAATGATTATTATTTATCATTTTGACGTTTTGAGTCTCAGAATAGAAATTTGAGTGATTGAGATGAGTTAATTTACACTACATCGAATGTCATGTTGAATGTCATGTTGAATCTTATGAGGTCGGGAATCTTCGAGTTAAGCCCTTCGAGTTAAGCCCCTCGAGTTAAGCCCCTCGAGTTAAGCCCTTTTCGAGTTAAGCCCCGACCACGCCCTGTTTTGCCAAGACCACGCACTTTTTCAAAAAGGGCTTAACTCGAAGAACGAAACACGATTTGGGTTATTCGAGTTAAGCCCCGGGGCTTAACTGGAAGTTTGACAAAAAAGTTGTTGCTCGAGTTAAGCCCCGACTTTTGAAGTATGTCAACGAGTGCAATATTAAATTGTCAAATTTTCAATAGAAAAAAGCCAAAGCACAGAAATTTTCCCAAAAAGAACTTATATATCGCTAATGTAATACGATTATCAAAAACAAACACAACTATTATCGTATTTTAGGTATACTTTAGGTTTTTCATATTAACTTAATATTAAATTTAACAACAGGTATAAATTACTTTTAGTCGATCGTTTATCCACAACAAAACAACAAAACAATATTTTAATTATAAAGTAGATAGAATCCTAACTCATTCCTTTTGTTTCAATGTGCACAATATCGACAAATTAACAGTTTTACTGTAACAAAAAAGGTACAACCTTCTCCCATCACCTTGAACAAAACTAATCTATTAAGAAAATGATCGAAAATGACAGCACGTAAAAACTAAAGAAAAAGGGAGGAAAGGGAAGGAATTTCGGTATAGAATGATCTGTCTTTGACAAGACAGATCATTCTATACCCAGAGACTCACGCCTAGCCAAATGGTTATGAATCACGAATGGTTTCATTTGGGTAAACAAATTATCACGGGGATAAATTGTTACATTTGAGTAAAATACCCAAATGTAACAATTAATCCCCGTAATAATGGCGCTACGTCACCATTTCGTTTATAAAATTACTAATCGCTCAGGAAATATTCCCTTTTTAATAATACAAGTCAACGTAGCGCCATTATTACGGGGATAAATTGTTACATTTGGGTATTTTACTCAAATATAACAATTTTTCCCCGTGATAATTTGTTTACCCAAATGTAACCATTCGTGATTCGTAACCATTTGGCTAATAAAATTATATTACTGTACATGTGCGTATGAGGCGCGTGTCTCTGGGCGCAAGTTGTCAAAGACAGATCATTCTATACCGAAATTCCTTCCCTTTCCTCCCTTTTTCTTTAGTTTTTACGTGCTGTCATTATCGATCATGTTCTTAATATATGTTCTGTTACAGTAAAACTGTTAATTTGTCGATATTGTGCACATTGAAACAAAAGGAACGAGTTAGGATTCTATTTACTTTATAATTAAAATATTGTTTTGTTGTTTTGTTGTGGATAAACGATCCACTAAAAGTAATTTATACCTGTTGTTAAAGTTAATATTAAGTTAATATGAAAAACCTAAAGTATACCTAAAATACGATAATAGTTGTGTTTGTTTTTGATAATCGTATTACATTAGCGATATATAAGTTCTTTTGGGAAAATTTCTGTGCTTTGGCTTTTTTGTATTGAAAATTTGACAATTTAATTTTGCACTCGTTGACATACTTCAAAAGTCTGGGCTTAACTCGAGCAACAACTTTTTTTGTCAAACTACGAGTTAAGCCCCGGGGCTTAACTCGAATAACCCAAATCGTGTTTCGTCCTTCGAGTTAAGCCCTTTTTGAAAAAGGGCGCGGTCATGGCAAAACAGGGCGTGGTCGGGGCTTAACTCGAAAAGGGCTTAACTCGAGGGGCTTAACTCGAAGGGCTTAACTCGAAGATTCCCGACCTCGAATCTTATGCGTACTTCACAATGGTTGCTATTTCATGTTATTTACAAAATGGGCTATTGTGCTGTAGTTTTGAAGCTTTGCACACAATATAATCAGTGCGAGCACAATGGCTCCGTTTCAGTTTGAGTATATAAAAATCGAGTATTTTGATAGCGTATTTTGATATCACGATATAGTATATTAAACGCCTCATAATTGATAAATAATCAGTGCGAGCACAACGGCTGCAAAATCACAACAAATAACAAATAACAAAATACAACGTAAGTTAAAAACAGTATTAAAGCTTTACCTACCTCGATTAATTTTTCTAAGGCGCTCAATTATGTAAATTTTCGGCGAATAATCAGTATTTCTTTGCGTTTCCTCGACGAAAGCCCGGCATGAAAATGCTCGTCGGAAAAACTCGGTATTTGCCGTACACTCGAACTTTACGAATCTACCACGTGATTTACGACCGGTACGCACACTGAACACGACGACACGAAATTTAGAGCTATATGAAAGTTGCATGCCATATATGGCATGCAACGAAAACTGAAAGTTCTTCAATTTCCCTCGATTTTATATAATTTATATTGTAGACCTATCCAACCCCACACATTTACTGAAGTTTCAGCCATAGAACAAAAAATGAAGAAAAGTTAGAGTACTTCAAAAATCGAACCAAAAATGACGCGAAATGTCTATTGCAAGAAATGTCGCCATATAAAGCAGTCAACATATGTGCTGTGTTGAGCGCGCATTATAAATTTTTGCTCTGCTGTTACAATATATGTTTTTAGAATATATGGAACTTTCTCATGACATCTTTTCTCCATAAATCGAAACTTATTGACTTGGTTATTTTAGATCAAAGATGGTTGAAATTTCCAGGTTTTCCAAACTAGCCAAAGTACGTCTTGTGAATCGCCTATTTAAATATGGTCCTACTTTCTCTAGCCCCATTTACACTGGCGAAAAAATGGCACGGCACGGGTGAAAAATGGCACGGGTGCCATTTTTTTTGGCACGGCACGTCTGTTTTTGTAGTGTAAATAGATCGGGCCTTTTTTATTTTGGGCACCCGTGCCATTTTTTTACCCGTGGCGAGACCTGCTATATAGGTAGTCTCGGCACGGCAAAATGCCGTGCCGTGCCAAAATGTTGTTTTGTGAGCATGCGCTTTGCGAGCGTCAAAATGGCGGAAAAAGACGAAGGGAAAAAGACGGAGAAAAGAACAAACAGAGGAATAACTTGGCCCGATACTTCAACAATTGCATTACTGAATATTTGGCAGGAAGAAGAGATTCGAATATCGCTAGAAAACTGCAAATCATCAAAAGAAATAAGAGCTACTTATCGAACAATCACGGTCAGTTTTTGGAGTTTAATACATTGAAAAAAGTTGCGTGAAAATAAAATATTTTATATTCTACATTGCAGTTGGAATTGCACAAAAAAGGTTTCACTAACTACACACTCGAAAACGTCGTTAATAAGATGAAAAAGCTGAGGCAACGCTTCAAAAAAGAAGTCGACATTGCAAAGAAAAGTGGAAAAGGCCGAGCAAAACCTTGGAAATTCTTCCAAACGTTGAACGAAATTATCGGTCACAGACCAAATGTTCGTCCTGCATTTTGTATCGACACATCAGCAGGCGAAAAGGAAGATAATACAGATATAGAAAGTGGAGAGGAACAAGAAACAGGTAGCAATAAAATTTGGCTTCAATAACTATTAAACGTTTGTTTTCTCCACTAACATTTGGCTTTGAGGTTTTGTGTGATATATAATATTACAGTATATTTCTATATAACACTTTTTGTAGTAATAAATTTACGTGGTGTTTCCACAAACAAAAAGTGTTATATATTTTATCGCCATGCAATCATACAAAGAACTTAGTATATTATAGTTGAATTTTCCCATTTTTTCTCCATCACACTGTAAGTATTTTAATTACCGTGACCCACGACCATGTTTTGAATTAAATGCAAACTTACCAAATTTTGATAATTTTGTGACTTGGGTGGGTGGTTTACTTGTTTATAAAAATAGGTCAAATGATGTGGGATTAAGACAGGCAAATGAGGAGGGGATGGGTCATGTTTCCTTGGGGTGGGCTTTCTAATGACAAATTTATGAATAAGAACTGAAGGTATTTAAATATGCACCTATTATTAAATGTTAATCACAGCAAGGCAACCCCCCCCCCCAGAAATTATTTGCTATTAAATTAATGAGGGAACATTTGACATTAGTGACATGTTGTATTTGACTATAACTGGTGTGCAAGGTGGAAAATTCACAGGAGAATTCAAAAATATGTCAGCAGAGAATTCCAACCTCTCTCACCCTGGAGGTTAACTTTGATAGAAAGATATACAGTATAGAAAGATATTTCAACTTACACTTTACAGAAGACAATTAAATGTCTTTCATGAATGTCTCCCCAACACTAGAAAATTCTTCAGCAGTTGAATGCAAAATATGCTATACTTTGTTTGTTTAAGCCAATAAAAAACATTTATATATTTATATATAAATAGTTATAGAATCTCTGAAGAGAAAATATGGGGAAGGAAGGATGCTTGATAACGTTTGTCAGAAATGCGGGTATGAGGCAGATGTGGAATTATTTTCAGCTGGTGTACATGAATCTAAAAGTGGATGCATTAGGGCATATACAGATGATGACACATTTGTATGTCCCAGATGCCCTGTTGCCAACAACTCAGACCAAGGTAATTCACACATTTCAATATTTTAAGCATTGTTATTTTTAAGTACATGCAAAATCAGTGAAATGTTTAAAATATATATATTGATGTAAGTATCCTGAAAGTATTATTTATTTATAGAGGACGATGATAATGAATTTGAAAAGTCAATCCTCGATGCTCAAGTATCTGAACCTGTTGGTAAGAACAACAAATTTATTGAAATACAGAGGATATGCTAATAGACTAATTCATAACAAAAGCTGAACAGATGTTCTCCAACCAAAAAAGTCCTGGTCATAGAATGGCTATTCAAATTTAATTTAAAAAATGAATGCTATGATATAATGCAGTAATTATGTTTTTAGAACCAGATGATCCTCAGGAGGGGGGAAGCCAATTGTCCAAACATACTGGTAAATTCTACTTTATACTCTACTTTATGCCATATAAAATGCCATTTAAATCTTTCTGTCATACTGTATATACACACAATAAAATATTTTCATTATGGCATTGTCTGTAGATTCTTCTGATAAAATTAAAAAAAAAGCCTGTGAAGCATAAGAAGAGCAACTTTGAGAAAGGCATTGAAATAGTATGCCAAAAATTTGACAGTGCATCACAAAAGGAAATGGAGTGGTAACTATTTGGGATAATTATGCCTAGTTTTCTTATTTAAAAAACCTGAGACTCATAATGCCTCTTTTATGTTCTTCATTTCATTAGGACAAGAAATTAACCTCATTTATTGTCACTAATTAGCCATGGGATTATAAGATGTGCCCTTATCCCTTAGTTGGTGAATACGACCTCATTAGCAGCCAGAAGAGGAATGATACTCTTCCCATAATGCATTGCACTTACAATACCATTCCAAGCTCCCAAGTTATAAAATTAATACAGCCATGTCATTCTATTAGCTGTGACAAGGGCAGATTTTCATTTTTTTTAAAGGAGGGGTAGAAAAATTTCTGGTGGGGTGCAAGCGGCACCACTGAGCGAGCTTCGACAGGGTTTAGGCGTTAAGGTTAAAGACTTTCACACTAAATAGGAGGGGTAAAGCAAAATTTTGATTGGGTTGAACACTTTATAAGAGGGGTTAGAGAGATTCTAGGAGGGGTTAAATCCCTCTTAACCCCCCAAATCCACCCATGAGCTGTGATACAGAAAAGGCTACCAATGAACAAGCCAGAGAAAGAAATTGATAATATATAATCTGGATATTTCGTAATATTCAGCTCGCCCCTGTGCAATAATTGTTAAATGTAATAAACAATACTATTATGCAAAATGCTTTGTATTATTTCAGGTTTATGAAAATGGATGAAGCAAGGCATACGAGTGAACTTGAATTCCGCCTCAAACAGACCCAGCTGGAGAATGAGAGAATGCAGCAAGGAATGGAGCATGAAATGAAAATGTTTAAAATGTTAATGGAAAATAAGCCTACGACTAGTAATAATCATGGCAGTGTCCAAGGAATGGTACCATTGAGTATGGCAACCTCAAGCCCCATCATCCAGTTTCCGCATGTGCAGCAAATGCCATGGGATCAGACTACTTTTCCGTATTCCTCGACAAGTATCTCCCACAGCTTTAGTGCTGATAATAATTCAGTGTATACACCTCTTTAATCAGCATGTATTTAATTGAGCTGTAGTTATTTATAGGTTTTCCTCTACAATGTTTGTTAGTTTGAGTGTATTGACTTATATTAAGCTGAACCTGCATAGCCATAATTTTGAAGTTTAGTTCTGTTTAATTAATATGTTTCATAAACTGAATCTAATAACAGATTTGTTAAATATAAAGTTTGTTCGTTTTCTGCAACCAGGTATATCAATCATGTTTCGCTTGCTACTCTTGTTTAAATAAATTATTACAAAGCCCAGTCGAATTGTTATCTGAGCTTCGACTGGGCTTTGTAATAATTTATTTAAATCAGAGTAGCGAGCGAAACAAGATTTGTTAAATGTTGATTGCACTGTATACTGTAGTATTTTATAACAAAAATAAAAGAAAATACTTATTAGTCATATTACCCTGGGGCAGGTTGTTCAAAGGTAACCCACTGTTTTGATTTGTGTGCCACTGTTTATTTCAAAACTTGTGAAATTGAAATTTCAGCCAATATATTCACAGAACATTTGTGAAATAAATTTCAAAATTTATGTCAATTTTGTCATAATGTTTGTTTGAATGTTTTGTTTTAAACCTAGGTTTTGAACAACCCACCCCAGATTATCATTTGCCAAAATTAAATACTATTAATTACTTGAAAGAATATATATTTAACCTTGCACATCTTCTCTTGCCTCATACCAAGGATCTTACGGTACCTCTATTATTAACTATGAACCACCACAACCCATGTTTGCCCCACCATCTGACATAAAGTAATCAGTTAATGCATCTCTAATATCCGAAGCGTCGGGTGTTACAAGCAAGTCTTGCACTAAATACTCATCATTATCTGCAGCAGCAGAAGCCTGTACATCTGTCAACCATTCATCGACAATTTCCTCATGGGAAATTTCGCACAAATTATGCAAAATACATGAAGCTGCCACTGTGATGCATACATTAGTGACATTCATATCCACTTTCTTTAAAAACCGCCTAAATCGTCCTTTCCATCGCCCAAATGTATTTTCAACTGTCATTCTAGCTCTGCTAAGTCGATAATTAAAGTATTTTTGGGAAGCAGTGATATCAGGGCTATGTTGATAGGGTTTCATCAGCCAGAGCAGTAATGGATAGGCAGGATCTCCCAATATTAATGGATTAACAAGAGTTCCACTGATGTTTTCAGATAGGTTTCCAACAAACAATTTTCCCTCGTTGCCAAGCCGATACAAATGCGAGTTGGAAAGAACACGTGCATCATGCACACTTCCAGGCCAACCAATTACCATGTCTCGGAAAAGATAATTGCTGTCAACTACCGCTTGCATCACAATACTATGATACCCCTTTCTGTTTACGTAGTCGGCATGGTTTTCAGTTGGAGCTATAATCGGTATATGTGTTCCGTCTATAGCCCCACAGCACATTGGAAAGCCCCACCTTTCTTTGTACACTTTGACAATTGCATCAAGCTCCTCGTCCTTGGGGAAAAATACAAATGACGATTTCATATTATCAATGATTGCTTGGAAGACTTCTCTCACGCAAATACAAACAAATGACGGGGAAACTCCGAACAAATTTGCAATTGTGCGATATTCAGCAGTGCTTGCCAGATAGTACAAAGCCATTGCCAATCTGCATCTCGGAGAAACTGCTTTGCGAAGCCTTGTATTCTCATGAACAATATCATCTTCAATCTGATCTAGGATAAACTGAAATGTGTGCCTTGAAACTCTAAAGTTGGCGTACCATGTTTGATCGTCCAGAGATATGTCAACCATGACAAACCAGGCATCTGTGCGTAGTCTCATCCAGATGCCTCGCTCGCGGTATTGGTAAGCCAGAAGAGTTGATATATACTTTACTCTCCTTTTCTTGGCTAACTTCCTGAAGAGAATGTCAAAGAAGTTATTGTTCGATTTACGTATAATACTGTCATCATGCGTATTAGCTTGTCGATTTCCCTTTATTTGCAGAAAAAATAGCCAAAGAGATTTGTTGAAATCAAGGTCAAAAGACGCCATATTGAATAACTGATCTATAAACACAATGAATGCTTGTATTGCGCATACAAAATACTTTATATGCGCATACCTCGTTAATGTTTACTGGACGAAAAAACGAAGGCGCGTAAAATTGCCCGTGCCGTGCCATTTCCTTGAGAAACAAATTTGCTGTTGAAATTGCTTGACAATGTCAATGTAAACGAGTCGTGCCGTGCCAAAAAAAATACGGCACCGTGCCATTTTTCATCCGTGCCGTGCCATTTTTTCGCCAGTGTAAATGGGGCTTTTATAAATGTACATATGCATAATTTGTTAGGGCTAGGATTTAGCCATTCGACGACGATTTCAGATGTTTGGGATTCTTTCGTGACTTGGCGAAATTTGCAGTTAAACATGCACATTATTAGCGTAATGGGCAATTCCAGCTTCAGACTAAATTTTGATTTGGGCAAGAAAAACAAAATCCATCAGCACAACTAGAAAGAGCATGTTAAAATTAGTAAAATTACAAAGTTTGGTTGCAAAATGTTGTAAAATGAGGAAAATATAGCTCTGCGAAATTTGCAAATTTTGTATTAATTTGTCAGTACGCGCACGGGAATTTGCACCACTTTCAGCCCAAATGTGGTATACAAAATTTGCAAATTTCGTAGGGCTATTATTTTCCTCATTTTACAACATTTCGCATCCAAACTTTGCAATTTTACTAATTTTAACATGCTCTTTCTAGATGGATTTTGTTCTTCTTGCCTAGATCACAATTTAGTCTATATGAATCTATAGCTGGAATTGCCCATTGAGTGGTTCGTATTAACTGGAGCGTGACACTGTGAATATTATTTCTTAAATTCTATTTCAAAACGATTCTGTGTTTACTCTAGTCGTCATTGAGAACACACGCTTCACTTCTTAAATATCGGTCATGCATTTTTAAATTAACTCAAATTTACACTATGAAAAACAAAATCATGCAGATATGGAAATACTATACAAATATAAATAAAAACGTTGTCGTCGTTCGGAATGGAAAGGTTCTGCTGAAAAAGGTTAGAATGCAGGATGGTAACCGTGATCGTTTCTAGAGTGCCTGCGACGAATTATGTCGTGGTCTAGTACGTAAAGAAAAACAGTTCCAGGATTGTTTACAAGATAAAATAATAATTGATTTGTATAATATTGCAACTGAAACTGTCTGATTATGTTACATTGGTTTGTTACAGCTCTTGAAGCATAAAAGTAAGTCCATTGTATTTTTCGTATTTCCTTACCTTTATCTCGAAGTTTTAATTTAAATTACATGGAAATATTTAACTAAAAGTCTAAGTGTTTTCCAAATCACCAAATGTAATATGTAACTTCCACCGACAAAAATATTAATGGAAGAATTGTTTCTGCTCTACCATCAGATTTGAACTAAGTTCATATTTTGTCGACAGTAGGGACAGCTCATTACAGGCATTGCAGAAATCACTTGAAACTAAACAGAACCATTTAGTACAGACATCAAAAATAGGCAGTCGCGAGACTGCACGTGCTACTGTTGTTTACAAACCTAGTCACAGGCGGCCCAATCTCAGAATGAATGATCAGGTGTTGCGGGTTTTTAACGGTTTTTATAAACAAATTTTAAATAGTCGACCAAAACTATTTTAAAAACAATCTCAAATTGGTCAAATAAATACATTTTAACAATAAAATATAGTTGACATGATAGTATAATACCTTTGCATTCTTTTAATTAATCCATGAGCTCATTTAGAGCGGTTGATGTAACATTTTCTGTGGCCTACATTGTGTGTGCTCATCTATATATAATATAACAGTAAAAGGCTAATCACTGGCGGCACGACCGCATCGCCTTCAAAGTCAAATATCTCCGCTCAAACTTCTCGTACGCCAAAACAAGTTCGATTACATCTTTTCACAAAGATTTCTCTTTCTAAATAATATGCTTTGATCGTAGCTTGGGCAAATTTAGCGACGAACGGAACCAAAATCTCCTCAAATTCGGATACTGTTCAAAATACTTAGGGCTGCTCGGGCACGATCGTGGACGTGACGTAATCAATACATACTGACAATAACGCCTTACCTCCTTACGTGGGGTGGGACGGCATAAAGCGACAAACTATCGTCGAATTTGATATGCTGTCTCACCCCAGGTAAGGCGTTATTGTCAGTATGTATTGATTACGTCACGTCCACGATCGTGCCCGAGCAGCCCTAAGTATTTTGAACAGTATCCGAATTTGAGGAGATTTTGGTTCCGTTTGTCGCTAAATTTGCCCAAACTACGATCAAACCATATTCTTTAGAAAGAGAAATCTTTGTGAAACGATGTAATCGAATTTGTTTTGGCGTACGAGAAGTTTGAGCGGAGATATTTGACTTTGAAGGCGATGCGGTCGTGCCGCCAGTGATTAGCCTTTTACTGTTATATTATATATAGACGAGCACACACAATGTAGGCCACAGAAAATGTTACATCAACCGCTCTAAATGAGCTCATGGAGTAATTAAAAGAATGTAAAGGTATTATACTATCATGTCAACTATATTTTATTGTTAAAATGCATTTATTTGACTAATTTAAGAATGTTTTTAAAATAGTTTTGGTTGACTATAAATTTGTTTATAAAAACCGTTAAAAACCCGCAACACCTGATCATTCATTCTGAGATTGGGCCGCCTGTGAACAGCCCGCCGAAAGTTGTCGAAGAAATCAGCATATTCACCGACTTCCCCCTATCACATTCCATTGAAATCTTTACCAAATGTTTCAAAATACATACAGATCAGCCAGAATACAAAAAAATGGACAATCGCATGTAATATAGCATGAGAAAATCAACAAAATGTCCACACAAAATTATCGCTCAGTCATTAGTAAAATATATGGCAGCCATGGCTGGCCGCGTGCTCGCCCCAATGTTTTTGCACCCCCGGCAATATGGTGGAATAAACCTTGAAAGGGCCTATTGCTTTTAACAACTTTAAAATTCCACAAATGATGCTCTTGAATGTTTGATGCATAAATTTCGATCCAAAGAGGCCGCAATAAAATGCAAAAGTTCGTGTTTTTCTGGGCATCATTAGCGAGCTTAAGCAAGCGATGTTTTTGATAACACGAACGTTGACCGGAAGCAAATTTGACGTTATCAACAATGAACAATCTTGACCCAGTCTTTTAACGTTACTCATGTTGTTCGTGTTGTCAAAAACGTTGCTTGCTTAAGCTCGCTATTTTCTTAGCAAATGTCATGGCGTGAGCATGATGTGTACATCGAGGGGAATTTGAGGACACGAAGCTCTATTAAGTTATGCATCTGGTATATACTTTATAATCTGTGCAGTGACTGAAACAGTCGACGGGCATCTGTATCCTGGAAATCTGGAAATTTGCTTGCAAAATGAAACTATGTATAATATTTTAATGCTTGTATCACTATGTGCACAATTTTTACAGTACCCACTACCCGCCTCACTATAATGTTAACTAATTTGGAAGATGCAGCGACCTTAAAAACAACAATTCTCGTACAAACCTGTACACGTTTTACCGTCCCCAGTGTAACCAGTATTACACGCGCACGTGAATGATCCAAGTGTGTTTGTACATGTTGCTTCAATTGGATTAGCATGACAGTCGTGAGTACCGAGTGTACATTCGTTAATATCTGAAAAACACAAGACAAATTCATTATGAACTCCAAATTATTACTATAAAATCCTAAAAGTAATGTTGCCATTAGGCATCATTGAAGGCTAGGGTCCCAAAAATCAGATGTTTGTGGAGAGATTCTTATCTTCACTGAAATTAGACGTGTTAGATCGGAACCTATATATTAAGATTTTATTTCTAATAAGTCACACTGCCATCTGTAACCAGGGGCGCACATTATGGGGGAGGGGGGTGGGGT
>CACRXK020000295.1:14881-28378 GCA_902702795.2 Paramuricea clavata
CCCCCCCCCCCCCCCCCCCTTCTGCCTTTTTTTTTCGACAATTAACGATATCAACATTGTTCTGGTGGACGAATCAGTAGTGTTAAATGGGCATCAAGACTCTCCATGGACGATAGTCCTTAACCTTGCATGGGAGAGGACGCGAGACGTATAAGGAGACATTCTCAAGTAAAGTTACACTTGCGTACGCGTTCAACCTATAACGTTAAACAAAATGTTCTTACCGTCCTTTGCAAACTCTTCCAAATGTTTTAATGTAACATCTTTGTACAATTGATTATTGGCTAATCTTTCGTAGATGACAGTGTCCTATTTCAATATAGACATTAGAGAGAAATAACTATTTATTGTAAGAAATTAAGATATTCAATGTTTCAAATAAGATATAATGCACTTATTTAATATAACAGTACAGTCAGGTAATATAAACACTGCACTTACGGCTCCTTTGCAGAAAAGCTTGATTTGTCCTGTAGGTGTTTTCATGATCACTGACATACGTTTACGAGTGCTATGAATTAAAATAAGATACCACGATAAGCTTATGGATTTGAGAAGTTGCTATCCTTTCTTAATAATTACTGCCTGTGTAGCTGGGGTTGGATTGTAGAGGCGAGGCCAATAGTCAAATCTAAAAGCTCTCTGAGCAGTATATATCACTGGAAACAATTTTGAGAATCCATAGGTCATAGAATGGAAATTGTATGGACCTTTATTGGAAATAGCATGGATTTTGATTATCCATAATAATTGTATATTTCCATAGTATGGATATAGTAAGGAAATAGTATGGATATACTATGGATTCAGTGGTGCAATTCTAAATTTCAAAGTATGGATTTCACATTTTTTTCCCAGTGTATGATACCGTATTTGGTGATGGTACCTTATAGAAAGCAACTTTCCCTGCTTGCGTGGCTTAAATTTTCATATATGGTACAATGTTTGGCACAGCACTGACCTCTATAACCTAAACACAGCCTTTACATGTGCCAACTGTACTGTAATTGTCCACACGCTATTGCGGTTACCTTATCTTTATAGATAAAGCATTTAATTAAACAAATAAGTTACCTGTTAAATTCTAAAACATTAAGAACTTCGTAAACTTCCTCTTGACCCATCTAAAATAAAATTAATGACATAAGTATACTGCAGTTGTACTAACTAGAGACTAAGTGTTTTAAGGCCTGTTTATACTTGCATTATTGCTGCGATTTGAAGTGCGATTTTTCATTCTTCTGATCGATGTGAACAAGTGGATGAGTTTATGAATGTTCAGACGAGTGGACATATACTCAGAACATCCACCAGAACTCAACCACTCGTTCACATGCATCAGAAGAAGAAACTCGCACTAGAAATCGCAGAAATTGGGGACTTTAGTGAGGCTGCCCAGTATATACAGGTATCACCACCCATGGTTTCTCAATGCCATTTCCAAACTTACTGCATTAATGATGACAGAAGTAGGTGTTCGAACATTAAAAGAAAATCCAAACAATTTTGCTCCTTCAACCAAGGCACCTTCATCTATATTTAGAAAAATATATAGTAAGTACAGGGTGTATAAAACAGTTGAAAATTTTCAAATGGCCACTAAATTGAAATTTCCGCAACTTTTGTAAAAATGTATGTGAACAGGGGCGGATCTACCGTGGGAATCCAGGGGGGTGCGCATCCCACCTAGTGGTGTCTAGGACCCCTAGATAAGTCGAGTACCACCCTTGACCATACATTTTCTGCTTTTCGAATAGCGATTAGTGGAACTTCTGCTGTTAGCGCGTGTCGATTTCTTGAAACGATTTATTTGATTAGTAAGCTCACGAGAAAATACTCAGAATGCTTTAGTTAGATATGTAAACATGTCGAGGTTGTTATACAGCCATGTTGTCAAATATATTGTACTTGAACAAGCACATTTACTGTACTGTGCCACAACAACTGTCCAGTCACGTATACGTGATAAAAAGCTGATACAAACTTTATAAACAAAATATAATGTAAAACGTAACAGAACGGCGAACATGCAGATTCAGCCATCTCAAATAATGGTAATGTTGGGATAGTAGCGTTGCGGACTGCAGACTGGGCAGTAATGCTCCCTTGTGCATCATCACATGGAAAACCTGCACGCCTCCTTGCAGATGAGGTTATAGATCCGCCCCTGTATGTGTGAACATGGTGGTTAAGGGTCTTCTTCAAGGTTTAAAACACGATTCGAATTCATAGGGAGGTGGATAGTTTACAAAGTGCTTTATGAATTATCAAAGTATTGAACGAAACAATTTGATGTGTATACAGTACCGTCCATCGCTGGAACGCTATAAAACCCTATGACGTCTTGGACGTTTGGGAGATTTAATCATGCATGACATGCTAATGCGTGAAATGTATCTAACCTCTTCCGCAGGCATCTCTAGGGAATCGAAGTACCTATTCGCAGGCTATAACCCGTAAAGATGCCCGCGGAGAAGACTAGGTGAAATTAATCATACATGAAATGTTTATGCAGCAAAAAAGTACAACCTTGGCTTTAGTGACCAGAGTCCAGGAAGGACTTAATGTACATGAAATTGTTTTGTTCTTTGATAGTTCCTTCATAAAGCACATCTAACAAGACGCTTGCTAAGCGTTTACTCGAGCTAAAGGATTTGCAAAATATCGTATTCAGCGGCGCATCAAGATTTAAAACATTTTACATCTTACTCCTTTAAAGTGCATTATTTACGAATTAACTGAGCGGGCTACCTTGTGGCGTAGCGGTTTAGGCGCACCCTTGCGAAGCGTGGTTCCCGAGTCCGAATCCCGTACGGCACAGTTTCATTTTCAAATTTTAAATTTTTTTTTCAACATCTTTTGAGTATGATTTTAAGGTTAAGTCTTAGGATTAGGAGTTAGGGTCCCGGCCGCATGTAGACTAGTATTTCGACTCTGATGGAATTAAGTTTGATAGTTTAGATACATGTGATGGATATTCCGTACAGTCGTTTAGTTTTGATCGAGTACACCGAATATGGGTACAGCCGTTTACTTTTGATCAAGTACGCTTAGAAAGCGAACAGCTGTTTACTTTTGATCGAGTACGCGTAAAAAGCATACATTCGCAAATACTTGATCGAGTACGCATATTAAAATCAACTATTATTATACTTTTTGTATAAAGATTAAAGAGTACTGAGTACAGTCCTCAGAGAGTAAACAAAGTAATAGCACAAGAGCAGGAAGTCGAATGAGCCATTGAACGCCAGCACGAAGAGCAGGAAGTCGAATGAGCCATTGAACGCCAATAAGATAATCACAAATAATCACATGCATCCAAGATTTGTTTCGATTGGTCAGAATTAAGAGTGGACGCGTGGGAGAATAAGTCTTGCGCGAAAAAAAAACAGGCCGAAACTATTACTCGAGCAATAAACTTTCCGCCTATGAATCACGATTTAAACCTTCCATTTTTGTGCGCAAGCCATTTTTAATGTGGTTGGCGAAACAGCCATTTTGCAATCAGAAATTTAATTTTAAGAAAAATTTTAGTGTTGAAGAAATCGGAAGACCTGTATACTCAATTTAGTTGCCATCCTAAAATTATCACGAGGTTCATACCTGGAGATGCTGCTTGATAAATGATTTTATCTGGATTCTGAGTATCTCTTTCAGGTACCACAGTATGACATACAGACAGCAACGTAAGGAACTCTCGAATAACCGATGATGTCGGCTAAATAAATTGTAGTGCACAGCAAATAAAATTACATAACTGTTGGATAAAACCTAGCTTCTCTGGTTGTGACTGACACGACCACTTCATAACCGTTGATATGTGAAATAGTCTGGATCTATTTGATCCACTGATCTGAAATAAGACTGGATAGCACATCTGATGTGCAGAAGTGAAGCCAATGGCGGCCATATTGGGTGGCACCACCATTAATCTAATCTGGTGTTGTGGACATGTTTAACTCTTCCTTTACCTTTCTAGTCACTAGTGGGAAAGGATGTTAACATTGGTCATCCGACATGGTTGCAATAGCGACCACCAAATGGAAGCCAGGCTTAAAATTTTGTGAATTTGATTGATAATGCATGGGATCAATTTCCATAAAGTACCTAAGTACAGTAAGAACACCCGAGATAATTATACTTACATGATGTTCTCGAAGATTGTCGAGCAAAGATGGGTCACTATACGTATCACCATCTCCTCTAAAGTAAGGATGATAATAATAATAATAATAATAATAATAATAGAAACAATGTTAAACATTATGAATATAAATGCAATCAATATCTCTTCTGCTACACGACAATGCGTCTTTCAAGAAAAAATCAAGGATCATTGATCTTACCCGTACATAATTCCAGCGATACTACATTTTCTAAACTCCATAATGTTTCTCGTAAGAGTCCCAGTTTTGTCAGAAAATATATACTTCACCTAAAATGTATAGTTAAATGTAAATTTAAGCAAAGTTATAAAGGCAGATCCTGCGACCTTTGTAGCATGAAGTCCCTAACACCTATAACAGCTAGGGGCAATTCTCGTGCATCTTTTACTTTGCTATTATTTGTTCGCAATGACGTAATTTTGGGATTTCAGTTGACGGGCAGGTATAACAAAAAACGGCTATTTTAATGAATTGATCGAGTTTAGAGACAGTTTAAGACTCAAAGGATGAATTACCATTCAGCTTTTCTTGCTACAACCATTCTGATAGGAGAAACATCGTCCACAAGTTGTTTGATTGCCCGTCATTTGGATGAAAAGTCACGTGATTGCAAGCAAGGAATATAGCTTGGCTAACTAATAACAACTGCTATTTCACTCTGTTACTCCTTCGTCCTTTCCCCATCGCGATGAATGTTTGTTGATGTTGTTTGTTGATGTTGTTTGTTGGTTTTTTAACTTATTTTTTAATATAATGTGGTTTAACGTAGATTTAAGCGAAGTTAACGGCAGATGTATCATGCCTGCGACTTTGCAGCGGGGGGTCCCTGACGTCACTTAGAACAGTGGCAATTCTCGCGCATCTGCCACTTTGCTATAGCTTGGCTGGCCAGTAACAACTGCTATAATAGTGTCTACCGTCCATCTCCATTTTTACAACAGTTGCTACATGCCCGAAAACATTTTTATCATTCTATGATATTCAATATTGATATTAAGACGATCGTGTCTTATGTATATTGCATATACAGTAGTAGAAATCTAGTTCTTTCATTGGAAAAGTTACTGCCTACAAGAGTACAAGGTATGGGCAGTAACAGTAAAGGCATGGCCATTATATTTCTATTCTGCATGCATGATAATGTAATCTTGCTATGTTTGAAGTGTTTTGAGTTATTTTTATATTTAGTCATGTAGCTATGTGTGTTATCAAACCTCTGTAACACGACCTCAAAACGCAGAAGACGACACTTCAGAGACTCTAGATTTTAAAATATTCCGGGGGAGAATGCCCCTATTGGCCCCCTAAAGGGTAACTGTACTATACAGTGATGGGATATACCAGCACGTTTCTAGAGGGTTTAGTAACTAGCCAAATTATAGTCAAATTAACGACAGGATAAAAGTGCTTCGGCCCCTCCTGTTTCTTTTCTGTATATTCCATTCGAGAATTGGCCCTAATCGTATAGGTAATCGTATTATAATGTTCATTGTACAGCCTAGGGAATTTACCCACTACATCATAATACTACGATAATTTTTGGTGGTCGCCGTATATGCAAACCATGCATGCATGCACATAATTAAGATACTTACTTGGCCTAATTCCTCATTTAAATTTGATGTTCTTGCCATGGCTGGAGTATCATTCTCATCATAATACATTTCACAATCCTAGTGTGGACAAGTAAGATGCACCGAGCTAATTCAATTAACATTGTCCTCTCTCTGAAGGTCGAAACTCAATGTCTTGACCTCTACACGCGAAAAGCACGTGCAATGGACGTCTTTAGGTCTATTTCTTAATGCTTCTATTTGTTCATAGCATTTTGCAACATTCAACTTCATGCCTCTACTACATATGCAAGTCCATCGTGCCTTTCGCGCTTAGATGTCGAGGTTGAACGGTTTTGAGTTTTGACGTTGAAGGACGACCTTATCAACTGAATTAGCCGTATTAGCACACGGCCGTCATTTGCATCGTTTTCAATGTTTTAAAACGATGCAATTCGTTCAGCCAATCGGCGTGAGGTTAGCAAAATGTTATTCTCAGCTGTAAATATAAAACGAAACATGTTCACTATCAAAGTTTCTGTCATCAAAGTCAACAATGACCGTTTTAATATTCAAAGACTTTAAGGTTACAGAACCTTTGATAGTGTAAGCGAGCCTTTAAAGTTCAGAAAATATCTCTATTTTAGGCAAATTGTCCGTTCGGCAAAATGTCTTTTCGGCGAAAAGTCCGTTCGGCAAAATGTCCGTTCGGCAAAATGTCCGTTCGACAAAATGTCTTTCGGCAAAGTGTCTTTCGACAAAATGTCCAGCTACCATGGTGAAATTTGCGAAATGCAGCCACTTTTACGTGTGCTTGCCTACTCGATTACAAACGCCAGAATACGAAACGTACACGAATATGTATATTTGTGAAAGCGTATTAGAGTATTAATATTCGTATATTCCATACGCAATGCTCGACTTACTGAGTTGATAAATATAGCTTGAATAAACTTGACAATCTATGAACGAAGAAAAACTTGGTTCGTGGTGGAAAACGTATTATAATTATATTTTTATGACAATGAATAAAATGATAAACTTCCTCACCTCCAACGTAACAGGTAAACTAATAGGAATGAGGTTATTGTAGAGAATGATGAAGGTGATTATTGTGAAGAAGAAGCTCTGTGGTTTACGACCTTAACGAAGAACAGAATATAATTACTATTTTAATATCGTCTTATATGCAGTATATACAGTACTTTATCTGATATATACAATCTATAATAAAGTATGAAAACTCACCTTCATATCCCATATACCAAGAGCCAGCCCTCTGATTTTCTGCAAGAGAAATTGCAAAATTCAATTTTAAATAGCCTTTTAATACAACTACAGTACACCAATAGACCTTTCCCCTTATGAGTGAAATTTTGATCTAGATATGTCTGGACAAAAATTGCATATTTCATTTTGTATTACGCATGGGAAATTGAAAATCAGATGATCAAACTGATTATCAATTTCCCATTTGTAATACAAAATGACTGAAAAACGGCAAACTTCGCAAGGCTATATTATCCACATTTTACAACATTTCGCAACGAAACTTCGGAATGTTACTAATTTGGCGATGCTCTTTCAAGCTGTGATGAAATTTTTGTCCAGACTTGTCTAGATCAAAATTTCACTCAAAAGGGGAAAGGTCTATTGTGCTTGCGGGGAGCGTTCATTTATTATGCATGCATGCATGTCAGTTAAGATAAAATGTATAAACAGTAATCGTCTATAGAATTGTATCAACAAATCAAACTTACTGGTCCAAAGGTACGATCCTAAACTGCTGAGAAAAGCCATGATCATCAATAAGCAAAACAGAAACAAAATTTGTAAATTGGTTGCATGATCCATGTTTGATCTCTTAATTGGAGCAGCGGTAGAGTTCTATAGTAAAAACAGTGACAAAAATATTAATTAACAATTATTCGCCGAAGGCGAGGTGATTATCGGTGAATAAAAACCGAGACGAAGTCGAGGTTTTTATTCACGATAATCACCGAGCCTGAGGTGAATAATAGTTTTAGTATAATTTCATAGGTGATTATTTGGAAAAAAATAAGAAAATACACATTTCTTCGTCATTTAATTGACAAAAAGGCTTCGGCCGCCATTTTGAAAATCGCTTAGGTGATTATCGCGTAATAATCACCTCAACGGCAACCAATCAGCGTGGAGAATTTTCAATAATCACCTATGTAATTATACTAATAGTAAATAATCAATCTCAGCATTGCTCATAGCCTGCGCGCAGTCTCACGATATTGTCAAATGATTGCTACAATGGTCATGACTTTACAATTAAGAATTTGATTAATTTAAGAGAGAGAGTGTAACGTGGGTAGTTACTTTATAGTAATTTATAACGGTGAGGAGATTGTGGTTTGTATCCTGAACCAACCTCTCCACACAACTTATGGAATAAAACCGGAGTAGTTAGAAAAGGCTCATGACTTTAGGCAGAGCGAATGCAGAGCGTTGAATTACCCTTTTCATCAGCCTAAACCTTTTCTCGGCGCGCAGGCGGCACTTGATTTGCAGGTTAATCGACTTCAATGACGTTTACGCCCTTCCTTTGCCCCGCCCTCAAATTGCCTAGGTACCAGTCTTCTCACGCGAAAAGCGCTGAAATATAAATAGAATGCCCAAGATCCAGGCTTCCATTTCAAAATATTTCATGACTCCACAAGAGAGAATGGAACCCTTGATCCAGAAAAGACAAATGTTTGAAGACTATGCAACCAAAGTCTCACATTATAGATTTATTACAAAAAGGATTAAAATGTTCTGATAAGTTAGCTCAAGGCAGTATTATAGTTAGTGCATTACCTGCATTAGTTTTGAATCATGTCCGGTATAGATGACTAATCCTAGAAGACAGCAAAGTAATCACTTGTCAATAAAAATATAGTAGTAAATGTTATCAAAACTGGTCATAGAATCATAATGGCCCAGACACTGAATGTGTGGAATAGTTTATATCTGGTGACATATGGTTGTTACGAGATAAAAACATAAAAAACCTAATATAGAGCATGCAACATTCAACTTACCATATATCCATTGAGTATTTCTTAACTGAGCACCGCGCAGTAATAACTGATCGGGATTAAGAGGGACTGCTCTATAAGAAAGATGATGATACACATTGACACCATATATTTTTTAAATAATGAGGAATAAATTCGAATGTTACGCTGAATTACAACTGAAATTGGCTCAATAAATCATTGCGATGTCAAAAACGAAATTTCAGGGCAGAAACCTACTCGTATGCACGTTATATATTTTTTTATACATGATCGTTTAGGGAAGCCATGCAGATATAATATATCAGTCATGTTCCGCTACTCTCGTTTAGATAAATGTGATAATCTTAATCGAACAAACTACACATCATCAACAAGGTAGCCGGAATGTAATAATGGAACACTTACTTCTTGCCGTTTATAGTGATATTTCCAACAAAGTCATAAAGTCGATTATTTGGACCTTCACAATCTACCCGTCCCTAAAAAAGATAAAGGATTCAATATTGCGTGTTGTCCTAATCAGTGTAGGAATATGTGCAGTTGTCCAAATCGGGAATTCCAGTATAGTCCAGTGATCAGAAGGCTGGTAGCGTTAAACTACAAATCTTGCATCGATCCGGTATTCGTTTTCAATTAAAACCTAACGCGTTTCAACCATTTCACTTCATTCCAAATCTCTTGTTGTTTTTGAAGAGAATGCATGCACGTAAATTTTACTGTATGGTCGAAAAACAAAATAAACAAAATACTCCTGCATAATGGTAAGAAATACAAGCACACACACAACATAGAGAGAAAATTCTAATACACCCTTTCGATAATTACGTCACACATACTTTTTTGGTCCTGGAGCATCGCTCTTGCATTAGTAAATTACGCAAGGTGATTGGCTCACGAATCACGAGAGCGAGGCTCCCAGGCCAAATGACGTAATTATCGAAAGGGGGTGCATGTGGACGGTCGAACGCGTACTTTAGTGTGCATGCGTGAAATAAGTATGTACATAAATGAAGTTTTACCTCCAGTGCTTTCAAGTCAGTTGGTTGAACCATATTAGCTGTGAGGGGCAGAGCCTAAAATACAAAACAAACAAATAAAGAGTACAAAGTAAATGCAAAGTTAATATACCAGTTTTCACAAACATTTACAAGTACAGGTAGGTCTTAAAAATTTTCGTTATAGTGTAAAGTTTGTGATATGTTACTGATCACAAACGGACAGAAAACCAACACCTCACCGTGCAATTGGTGAAATTCAATAATAATCCATGAGCTACATATGCACCCGGTCAAATTTCAAAGATTAGGTCCCTTGCACAACCCATAGCAATGGAACCAACTCATATGCGAAATAGTTACAGTACAAGCATTAGTGCAGGGTTGTTATTCTTGTGCACCTAAACTAATAGTTCATGCTCGTGATGCCAACATGGTTACAAACTTTTACCATTGAAACACAAATACCTACTGTAATCGTGACCGCAAATTGCTGCTATATCACAAAATTACTTAACAGGTAAGAATAAAAAACCTCATAATTACCTGCTTAATTTTAAGGTTTGTTTCGCCATCCAAATTTGCAGTCTCAATATAACACATCCCCATTGGTTCACTGCAAAAACATTATTTGTCACATATTCACTACAACTTTCTTATTCCAAAAATAGTCACCCATTTTTAATTACAGATTGCAAAATTCATCATACCTTGAAGATAAAAGCATTAGATCAGCAGGGAAAAACTGTCCATTTAGCACTTTAACAATATCACCAACTTTGAGCTGACAGAAAAGAGAAAATATTATCAATGCATTCTGGCTATAGTCACCTCTAGTAGTTGACCGTATGAAGAATTTATTTGCTTAATTGTGCAAAAATACACCTACCTCCATCCATTTTACAGTTTGATAAGTATCCTCTCTCCAAACTAAACTCAAAATACAGCAACAATTAGTCGAAATGCAAATTCTTATGTTTCTAGGTGGGCATGCATGTAAATCAGCCCATGAAACCTACGAAGTCTAATAATACGGGAACCACTGAGCAGTTTCATAATATATACAAAACAACGGTAAATTGTACTTGTATCTTTCGTCTATATCTTAGTAATCTTCTGTTATAAAAATTAATCGTTCCCTATCGTCATTTCCAATGATAACCTGTACACCGTTTAAGTTGAGTCAACATTATGGTAAGAAACTGCCAAATAGTTTCATGGGTTGTAATCCCCGCCAGGAGGTTATGTTTTCGCCTCGTTTATCGCCGCCAGGAGTTTTATAAAAGTACAGTTAAGGGTTCTTCGATGGCAAACGACTTGGAAAATTACGTTGATCAGAGGCAAATTTAGTAAATTAAGCAAACCATAGCAAGAGCTGGCACCTAGAGCTTTGAATAGATCAAGCTTGAGCACAATACCTCTGATATCTTTTTTATTGGTTTTATCATCAGCTCGGTGTCGTTTCTATATATAACAAGAAAGTAATCATTATAATGTTAACATATTAAGATGAAGTGCGTCCACGTGCTTCACTTTTAATTCTCTGTAATGCGAGACAGTTTCTGTTGTCAAGAAAAACTCTCGAGCATCAATGATTAACTCTGTGCTTCCAGGCATGTTCCCTGGTGACATACTTCAACGGAAACTCTAGGACATTATGTTTGAGACTAACATATACATAGAAATTACCGAGTACCGATTATTCATGCCACAATCTACCCGTAGTAGTACAGTATACCCAGGCCCAGGTGTCGATACTTACATAGTCTTCAATAATTTCCTTAACAGCAGAACAAGACAAAACAAAGAGTAAAGGAACAGCTGTAGTATAACGACCAGTTGGAGAAACACCTTCAATTTGCTGGAAATAATAATTGTTCTCAGTCAACAAATCATTATTATATACAGTACTACAACAGTACAGCCTATATGAAAGATCTATATGATTGACGCTTCACGCAATATTGGAACGGTTTTGGTTTTTTAAGAACAATCGCTAATTTGTTAGTTAATCGCTAATTTGTTAACAACTGTATCTTCAAATCTTGTTTTCTTTGTGTCAATTAAAGAAATAGTTATTATGATTTGCTGTGTTGGTGTTGTGTACTGAGGTGAATATGATGTTTGTGATATTACCCTGAGTGTGCATCCACACCGGGCAAGCTTGAAAAATATGTCTGGCCACGGTGGGAATCGAACCTACGAAATTTGGATTATTACATTGATATCGATGGAGCTGGGCTCAGTTCTGAAATATCACATACTCGAACCGACCTGACCGCGTAGCTCAGTTGGCAGAGCATTGGGCTAGTAATCCAAAGGTCGAAGGTTCGATTCCCACCGTGGCCAGGCATATTTTTCAAACTTGCCTGGTGTGGATGCACACTCAGAGTAACATCACAAACATCAAATATAGTTATTAGTGAAATTTATTAACTATTAAATGCAATGCAATATTGGAGAATTCCAGGGGGAACAAACAGTTGAAAACCATTACAACCAGAAAAGAAACAAGTATGAAACAAGACACAAACCGCAGATAATCATCTCGTGAAAAGTCAACATGCAAGTGAAAAACAGAAGAGAATATTAAAATGGCAGTCATATTTCGAACTCATCGTCAGACTAATTGACTTGAATTAAATATAACAACAATCTTTTATTAAAACAGTTGACAAAAAGAACTTTGTTATTTAATTCAGTAAAGTCACTTGAGTTGACAATAACTGGTATTAAGTTCGAAATAGACTAACGCCCGTATCCTAAAGCTCACTCACGCTCACACGCAATGAGTGGAAGTTCAAGCTTCTCTCGAGTGACATTGTTGTTTTTGAATAGCTGGAGGGTTAGTGTCATACCTTACTATGTGACTATTCACCCTCTAGCTATTCAAAAACAGCATCGACACTCAAGAGAAGCTCAGATTGAACCTCCACTCATTGAGTGTGAGTGAGCTTTCAGAATACAGGCGTAATACTTTGTAACATAGTAACTTAATTTATTCATAATCCTTGTCATTGCATTCTTACTGTTAGTCTGAAGATGTCTTGAGTTAAGACGAAACGTCAATTTTATTAAAACTTTAATATTTGTGTGTATGGCTCTGTTTAAAGCATTATGCTGGGCTCTTATTTTCATTATACGAAATAAACTATTTTAGCATTTTCTCTTTGTTTTTCAGACTTTGGTTTATATTTTGATTAGCCACAGCTAAAAAACCGTCACTTGTGCATGTGTCGTGGTCATCACGCTTGCTTTTCATGCTGAAAGACCCGGGCTTTTCATGCTGAAAGACCTCTGGCCTCTGCTCAAGGTCTTAAAACAATTGAGGAGAATGTGCTACCTTTACATTAGTTACCTAATTTTGGCGACATTTCGCATCATAGCGCTCGTGTAAGAAAGTAACAAACGTTAAAAATCTGATGTTTTGTCATATATGTTGAAGATTACCATGCACAAACTGATACAAACCCAGTTTTTAATCCAGTCCCCCATCCCCGGCAATCTAGATGTCCGCGTTGACAAAAAAGTCACTTGCTTAAGCTCCCTACTGACATCAGTAATTACAATATAGCATTTGTAAATTCTGAACGCTGATAGGCTAAGAGCCGTGTTGATATAACTCAATGTCAACACGGGAAATTTTCCGCCGTTTGTAAACACGGAAATTTTTCTTATCCTTCGGGCTTTTGACATTGCTATATTATAAAAAAAATATAAAACATTTTTTCCGTATTGATATATAGTTATA
>CACRXK020000295.1:28787-90387 GCA_902702795.2 Paramuricea clavata
TATTACCTATTAGCTGCCAATGCACACTACTTTAGTATTAACTCTGGCTAACAGTGTGGATTATAACGGTCGGCAATCGGCCATTTGCCGAACAAAAACAACAAATGGCCGATCAACTTTATTCTGGTCGGACATTTTGACCGATCAAATATATACAAAGATTCCATTACTAAAATTTCATCACTTGATAGTTGATTACTACAGTTTAAGAAGGAAAAATCATACTAAGAAAACTGGTATTTTCTTTTACTGTTTTAGTTCTTTTACTGTTCGAGATGCTGCACTTCGAAATTTTGTTGTTGTTGTAGTGATCGCCATTTTGAATATTTAATTATCATACCAAGCCTCTTTCAGATGTCGCGCCATCCTTTCGCGCGTGTAGAAACACGTGCTTAAAGGAGATTGGCAACAAAAATTGCTTCATCTATCTTATTGCTTCATCTGAAAGAGCATGAAAAAATAAGCCGATTGGCCGTTTAATGCTCTATTCTATCTCATCTAGTTCCAAAGTTATACGCAAAAATGTGAAAATATAAATTGCTGATTCAGCACAACGTGTGACGTCATTAGCTGGGTAAGTATGTTTATTGAATACTACACTGAAGCATAGCTCAGTTATTATGGGCCCAAATCAAATCAAATTTTGCATACTGATTGTACATGATGAGACGCATGGAAAAACACTTCTAATTTTGTTGCCAAGGTAACAATGTCGTTTCCAGGCCCCTTGCGCCAATTTTATGAAACAGCTTTATTCAAGGTACTGATAAGAATAAAATAATATCAGAAGTATGTGTATGATATCTATGCATGCCAAAAGTTTACTTGCATGATAATAATTCGAAAATGACATACACATAGATAAATGCAACTAGTTATTCAAAATCAGTGTAAGAGGCCTGGGAACGACTGTGTTGCCTTGACAACGAAATTAGAAGTATTTTTCCCATGCATCTCATCATGTACTATCTGTATGCAAAATTTCATTTGATTTGAGCTAATAATAACTCAGCTATGCTTTAGTTTACTATTCAATAAACGTACTTACCCAGCTTATGACGTCACAGAATGTGCTGAATCAGCAATTTATATTTTGCACATTTTTGCGTATAACTTCGGAACCAGATGAGATAGAATAGAGCAGTAAACGGCCAATCAGCTTATTTTTTCATGCTCCTTCAGATGAAGCAATAAAATCAATAAATTTTTTTGTTGCCAATACCCTTTAAGCCTGAAACACGTGCAAATCATGCAAAGTTCAAAGTTTAACTTCAAATATAGAATAAAATATTGCAATGTTTATATGCTAAATACTAAAATAGCACTTTTAAAATAGGAAATATTCATATGGCGTCCAAGTGATCAATCGACGTTTCGGCTAGCGGTTCAGGCAATCAGGCTAAGAAACCTAAGAGAAAGGTGTCAGTAGCAACCTTTCAGAAGTGGCAAAAGCAGGAAGAGAAAGAACACAAAACGATTTCTTGGCTTCGTTGAGACAAACAACAAAGTCACGTCACAAGTCTTTGGTGCCAGGTATGCAGAAAATTCGAAAACAATATACGTGGGGTCAAGAACTTTTCGGCTGCATGGATCGTTGGGACCGCTAACCAGAAGTTATGTAATGTGATTGATCATGCGCGATGTGATCAGCACAAGCTATCAATGTCCTTGCTAAGAACTGAGCAAGCTAAAGCCACGAATACTCCAATCACGTCATACGCTCCGATTGCACGAAGCATGTTATATATGGAAAAACCGCTGCAGGAAAAGATGTGCAAAAAGTTTGACATTTGCTACGTCCTTGCTAAAGATAACCTGGCATTCCGCAAGTACCCTGCAATTCACCAACTAGAGAGTCATCATGGGGTTGATTTAGGGCAGTCATACACCACGAAAGATTCTGCCAAATCATTTTCTCATTACATAGCAGAAAGCCAAAGCACTACTTTCATTAACACGCTGTCAACCATGCACTTTTACAGCTTTCTAATGGATGGCACAACTGATGCTGGTAACGTTGAAGACGAACTCATCGTCATCATGGGCTTTCAAAAAGATGATACAGCTGGTGAAGTGGGAACTTTCGCTAGGTATTTTAGCCTTGAAGTGCCAGCGAAAGCCGACGCGGACGGGCTGATTGGATGCCTCCAGAAAGCAGTGGGAGCTATTGGTCCATCGGCACCTGGGAAAAACAGTGTATTAAGCAAGACCAGCGTGTTGGAGGCCAAACCAATCCTTGTAGGTGGTGGCACCGATGGAGCTTCAGTTAACGGCGCAAGTCAAAATGGAATGAGAGGCAAAATGCAGCGAGAACTCCCGTGGTTTTTCTGGAGTTGGTGCTATGCTCATAGATTGGAGCTCGCCTGCAAAGATTCTTCCACAAGCAACCATTTCAAGAGCGTATCCGAAATGCTGCTTCGTTCGTACAGCCTTTACTCCAGGTCGCCCAAAAAACTCAGAGAGCTGACTGATCTTGTCAGTGACCTGAAGCAGGTATTCGAGTTCCCGGAAAGTGGAGATACGCCGCTGGATTCCGCACAAACGACAATCACTGCAGAGAATTATTGAACGTTATGGCGCATATATGTCTCACTTAATGACCTTGGTAGAAGATAGTTCAGTCAGCAGCGCAGATAGATCTCGATTGAGAGGATTTCTTGTGAAGTGGCAGCATGGAAGGATGCTCATGGGGTGCGCTTTGTACGTGGATGTTCTAAAGGTGCCATCTATACTCAGCAAGGCACAGCAAGCAGAAAAGTTAGACATCGTGCTGGGACTTCAGAATATTGTGAAATTGAAGAAAGCATTGAAGCGTCTAACCGATGCTGACCCACTCCAATGGCCGACTGTGAAGATTGTTCGTAACAGGATTAAGAATGGCAATGAATACCAAGGAGCCACTCTGAAGCGAGTTGATGACGAAATGCTCGAATCTTGCATGAATCAGGCATTGACTGATGTACGTCAACTTAAAGAAAATATGCGAGAAAGGCTTGAATGGTCAGATATGAAGCTTCTGCGAGCAATCCTGGTTTTCTTGGACACCCAGACTTGGCGCTACATCATCCCAGCAAACCAGGAAAGCGAATCTCAGCAGTCTGATTCAGAGAACTCACCTGAGGACAGGGCATTAAGTGAAGTTTTAGCTGCAGTAGAACTGATCGCAACAATGTTCAAAGAGCCACTGCAAGCTTCAGGCGTGAATCTTCTCGGTCTACAAGATGAAATGGAAGAGGTAGTCGAATACGCCCGACAATACTTGTCAATTGTGATAGAAAAGTACCACAAAGTATGGTACAATCTCCATATTGTTCCGATAGCAGTAGTTGGAAAGATGTCCTTGTCCTTTGTGAATTGTGCTTCAGCCTTCCCTTTTCGAATAGCAGTGTGGAAAGAATGTTCTCCTCCCTGAAACTTATCAAGACTGACCGCAGAACAAGGCTTAATTGTGACACGCTTAGTGACCTAATGGAGACTCATGTCGAAGGTCCCTCTCTTGAAATATTTTCTGCAGACCAAGCAGTGAAAGCCTGGTGGGAAGATTGCAAGACTGCATGAAGACCCAATCAAAGTGCTCGGAGACCGAACCCTTCCCGAAGACCCGGAAAGGATGAAGCAGAATCGGAAAGTGAACTACTGTATCTCTTTCACTAAATGACTGGGATACTTCGTTTGGCAACAGTGATGAGTCAGATGAATGAAACGATATAATCGAATATTAAATTTCTTAATGGTAGAATCTCTTGTGTTTATGCATAGTACTTTACACAAAGACGTTTATATTCCAGTCGTTATGTTCTATCTCCTATATAAAAAGGAGAAGTGTTGCAAGTACGTTTTTCTTTGACAAGTTTACTTGTTGCCATATTTCTCCATCACACACCGGCAAATAAAACTTGTTAAAGTAAAACTTGGCCTATACCGTCACCAATAGGCGTGTGTGGCAGCGTACACTGTGTCCGTGTGTGGCAGCGTACACTTGTTGTAACTTTGTAGGTTTCTATATAGGACATTTCCATGTAAATAGATGTATGACGTATGTGATTTCATATTTTGTATTAACTTTCATCGATATAAATGTTTCAAAAGTTATCTGATGCAGTATCGTGTAAAAAATTATTAAGAAAGTTGGCCGACCATTCTTGGCAAATGTCCGACCAACTGACCAGTTGATCGGACATTTGTCCGACCAAAGCGAAATCGTTATAATCCACACTGGAAAAGGGTTGGGTAAACAAAATTTTGAGTAACTAGCAGGTTGGGTAAATGAAAAACAAAACAACTCAAGGGTTGGGTAATAAAAATTTATTGTCATTTCCAAAGCATCACTCATTCAAATATTGAAGACTAAAAAGCAATGTCAATAGTCATATATCAATACAACATGCAAGTCAATCAGAGTCACTAACTTGAACATTTTCCGCTTTGTCAGGAGGCAAATGGTGTCTCCAAAGAAAGTACATGTGCACACAATATGAAACTTTAGACTGCAGAAAATTGCACAGTTATCAAACTCATGTCACAGAAGTGTTATAAACAACATGTGTAACAACTGATTGGTATCCTTTTGTAAAGTTTTTGGCCAGGGGTGGGTATATATTTTTAAATTGATATTTGAGGTTGGGTAAAAATATTTTTGACTTTATAATTGTTGGGTCAGCAAAATTTTTGCCAGGAAAAACATTTCTGTTCGGTGCCATCCCCCGCCATAAATATTGACCCCTCCCTAAGAACGCGTTAAAATCGTAGCGTAAGTATGTATCTCGGATCCCTATCAAGGCAATAACCTGTTGGGAATTCCGAATATTGGGAATTCCCAAAACTCAATAAACTCAACCATATAACTGTCAAGAACTGACGTCATTGTTTGCAAAACAAAAAGGATTTGGATATGGTCAGGGTTCGGATCAGGGTTAAGATTAGTTTCAAGTGAGAAGATCTACTGTATAATCATTATTCAAGACAATTTATAGTTGCACATTCTCATAAACATCCTTACCTGTAAAAGAGCAATGAAAAGGAAGAAGACATTTGAATATCTACTAAATTGTTCCAACAAAAACTTCGGCAAGAAAGTGATGACATTATATTTGGCAGTACTAGAAAACACAATAAAATTTGAAGACATCTCACTCGATTCAATAATAGTTGAAGGATCTTGTAGATGGAAATTATCGATAATTTGCATCTACAAGACCCTTCAAATACACTTTTTTACTTCCCTTATGATACTGTGGATGAAGAAATGTGAGACGAACAGAATATTTCCAATCAAAACACGAAAACGTGCTTGTTTTCTCCAAAAATAACAAATTCAAAAAAGTGGAAAAAATCCCTGGTCGGTTAATCCACGTTGAATGATGGAAAAAACCCTTTTGGGTATTCCTATGGCTTTTTGCGTCGTATATTTCTGGTACGAGGAATCCCATGGTTTATTGAGTTCAATGCACAAATTACCTTATCTTATTGCCACAATATTCTGTTGTTTGAGGTCTATTGATCATAATAATCCGATCGGCTTCATCTTGATCGCCACCATCAACTGCACCATAATTACCTAACAGAAAATCAGCACAGTAATTATACAGCGACGGACATTCGTCAGCTTAACTCCTATGACAGTCTCTTATATACTCATTATATCATATGCAAGGATTCGTAGCGATGGCATACGAGCATACTCTGCCTAGCGATGCTCTTATTTAATTATCGCCAGAGTGTGAGAATTTATATTCCCCACCCCTACTCCCACGGGACATTTCCGGGACCAGGCGCTTAAAGCGTTCCCCACCCACGAAAGGTGTCAGTGTACATTTCCCCGAGGGTAGCCAGAAGGGTTAGCCACAGGGAATTGAACTATACATGACATCAAATAATTTCACTGTTCAAAACCTGGCCAATCAAGTACTAGCTGTAATCACAAATAACCAGTGCACTGTTTTCACGGAAAGTAACTTTAATTATAACGAGAAAACCAGACAAGCACAAGACCACAATAAAGTACAAAGATTTAGTTTGTGGCATATAACAAATATATGCAAATATATAATTGAAACATGCCATTGCGGTAAAAGAGAGGAAGATGGAAAGGATTCCAATCTAAAACCACAAATAACGTGAGAAGCAAAAGCAATCATTTGAGAGTTCGTTTCGGAGTATTCTGTTCTTAAGTGACATTGGATCAACTAAGTGCTATAACTTTTCCTATATAACAGTTTAAACTAAAAAGTCTATACATTATATAACATGATGAAAAATGCATAATTTATCTGAAAATGGGCAGTATTCGCAAGGAAACTGTATGCGTGGTCGATGTTTTATTCCGCTAAAGTTTTCCTTGCTTACATGTCCACATGGTAACATATATATATGAATGAAAAATTTTGGCCAGTGAAACCCGAGGCATGTTCACCGTTACTTGCGCGTACTGTATATATCTAGTACGTAACATGGCTGTTTGTCCGAAATTGCGCCGCAAGTTCCAACAAAAATTGGGAGTGTCGCTAAAAACGGCCCTGTGACACTGCGTGATATCGTCTTCACATTTGAGTTAACACATTTAATTGATTCACGTTTGTCATAGAAAGTATATATAGGTGTAATGGCAGTGCTTATATACTTACACAGTATGCTTTGACAATATTTATAGAATACAGTTTTCTACACATATATTAATAAGATTGCAAGACAATAGTAGATCTTCTAAATAAAATCAGCAAGGCAAGATATGTATAAAACTAGCAAGCGGTGATCCTGCTACATATTCAAATATCTCATTAGTTTTATACGTCGAACACTTTTTCAAAATAGTTCAGCTACAATGTATGTTTTGGTTTGTGGAAAACACCATGTATATTGCAAAGCTTTCGATCCGTCACTCGTAAGCCCGGATCTTCATCAGTGCCAATAATATATGTCTTGACTTGCCTATATTTTTGACAAGATCCAATGAATATCAAATCAAAGATCAGGATCTTCTCTTGTATGAAAGTAAAATTACTGCCAAAGAGTTAGACATATTAATATTTTACTTTGCACTTAAGCATACTTTATAACATACATTTTTCGCAAGTAAAAAGGTAAGGCGGTAAGGTACACTTGAAACAGAAAAAAATCCTTACAAATATATACCATATATTTCAGGGACCGATGACAATGTTTACAAACAAGCTTCATTCGGTACAATTCTGTACAATCCGACATGATATGTACTGTGTATATATGCAAAGAACAATGCACAAATCCCGTCTAGTTACAAAAATACTGAATAAAAATGAACTGCGAGAAAATAACTTACTTTACCAAATTTACAACTTACTTTGCTTGTCAATTCGCTGATACATCGCTGGCAATATTCTCGACTATGTTAGATTATATAAAAATCATAACAACAAAATATAAAAGCGTTTCTTTCTGCAAAAATCAAGCTCATCATTTATGTATAATTTGAAAATGTAAATTAGCGCAGATATTTGCATCTTCAGTGAGGTGAATTACCATTCATAATTAAAATAAACCATTAAAAGATCAAACGTTCTTGATTAAATGTAAGTTTCACATTAGTTTTTAACAAATGCATGTATTATATTTTGCAAGACTAAAAAGTTCCAGGAAGTATAAGGTATGAGGTTTCCATTCGTATATGCATATAGTTTTGGATAATTAATTCACACCTAGCCAGCTGTTACTGCAAGTAACCGCGAGAGGCGGCGTTGCATTTGAGTGATAATCTGATTTTTTCGGACGTCTAGTTTGTACCGTTATGACAGTACGCCTGCTGTCCAACCTAGCGTTTTTCCTGCACGTCTTGCAAAATTAGCTTCAGAGAAACATTTTCAATCAATGCTCTCTACATTCTGTGACGTGTATGAAGCATTGTCTGGCTCAGCGTCAACACAACAACAATTACGATAGGAGACGGGGCATCTCTTTACTGCTAAATATATTTGTTGGGCACATACAATAATTACAATATTTTATAATTTATAAATTTAAAAATAAATTATGGAAATAATTTATAGTTAACTTTACAATAATATTTTGGTATCAAACACACGATACATATCACCGCTAATGCTAGAAAACCATTTTTCACACATACTTTATGGAAAAGTCTTAAGGATAAATTAATGTCAGTAACATAAATCCGGTACACTGATTTGTTCTAAATTTATTACTGAGCAACCTCCACCGCAGGCAGTAATGATTCCCTGAAGGCACAGAGCTATATATATATATATATATATATATATATATATATATATATATATATATATATATATATATATATATATATATATATATATATATATATAAATATATATATATATATATATATATATATATATATATATATATATATATATATATATATATATATATATGTGTATATCTGGAGTAAGAAGAAAAGTGAAGCCAAGACGTCCAATAGCTACGAAGGTCGTAAACAATACCATTTCCCCCAGCTAATTCCAGTTTTTTCTAACAGGTTCATAACAAAGCTAAACAAGTTCTTAAGATAAATATTAATGCCCAGCATAAAATACGTAAAAGAGCCATAACAAAAATGTAGTTTAAAATATTTATTAGAAAGCTAACGTTTCGTCTTTCCTCTTTCTACTTTAAATTTGTAATATAATATCTTGTAAATAGTTGTAATTTATTCATATTTCTGTGTTTTCCGCTTTGTATGTCATTGCTCTGAAGATGTCTTAAGTTAAAAACGAAATGTTAGCTTTCTAAAAAATATTTTAAACTATATTTTTGTTATGGCTCTTTTACGTATTTTATGCTGGGCATTAATATTTATCTTAAGATTACGATTTCCGCCTGGTTCATCTATCGCAAGTATTCTAAACAAGCTCATAAAACCATAGTGCTATTCTTTTAAATCGATGTCAAAATATGAAATTTTGGCACACAAAAACAATAGAAAGAAACTGGAGCTGACGTGCACGCTTCAATTATTTGACTCGAGTTCTCGCTTCAGAATCAGATGTGCAGAAGCTCACTGGGCAGAGTACGCCTGTCTGCAGGCGCCAATCTGTGGAGCTTGGCTGTGGAGGAGATAGAAGTAGGATATGTATGCGCAGCAATTTTGTCATCACAGTGATGTACAGTATTTCAAAAAAGACAATTATAGTATAAACGTCGTCATATTTGTATCTTTGAAAAATGAAAACATCTCCTACTGTCCAGTTTATTTTGTGGATAACTGGAGTAGTGCAGTGAATCAAAATATTTAAAATTATCATGCAACTTTAAAAAGACTATTAAGTATTTGGGGCCATGCATTCACAAAATACGTGACGTTCGCGGGGGTAGAGGGTGTTTGATCAGGAGTCACATAGTGTCACAAGGAGGGGGCGGAGGGGTATCACAAGCAGTGTCACGTGAAGGAGAGGCGTATAGGGTGAAATTTATCCCTATCTATAACAAAACAAGACCTTAGATGAAAGGCAAATATGTGTCCCTTAGATGACAAATCAATGTTTTCTATCAAAATATATTGCTATTCAATCAACGAACCAGCGAGAACCTGAGTGGGGAACTGTTTAGGCCGAGGTTTAATACGGCATTGAAATAGTGTTGATTTATAGATAACGTTTTGAATCTGTTGTTGCATATTAAATTTGTGTACTGCTATCTGTCACACACTATCACAAGGGGGTAGGGAGGAGAAAAAAATGGCAAAAACAGCAGTTTCTGATGAAAGGCTTTCCACTCGCATCTTTGCCACATGAATATGCAATTATTTGACTCTTGTCACAATTAAGTTATAATTATTTTCTACAGGTGGATGGCACTCCTACCCATGCAATTGCCAAAAGATATAGCCAGTTTTCTTAATTATTTTACAAAGTCAACTGAATTGCTCCATCTGTATCTCTAATTCAATATCTAATTTTATTTAATTATAATAATTATATATCAATTGACTTTGTTTAGGAATGTTTATTTTTGCAGTATTCTGGGGTCAGTTGTACGAAGGCCGGGTAGCGCTATCCACCGGATAGCGATTTTGTCAACTGTTCTAAAAATATTCTTGCTTGTTCAAAAAGTGATAAAACTACGATTATGGATCCCACAATTAAATTAATAAAACAAAACTTTAACTTTTATATACTAAAGTTTAATTTGGGGTTTTTCCAGTCAATGCATGGCCAATATAAATTAAGAAAGCTTGAAAAAATCACTACCGGTATAGCCTTAATATCCGGCTTTCATATACAAATGGCCCTCGAATATAATTGAAACTAAAGAAACAATAAAATTATTTTATAATATTATGTACTCCATAATTTTTGTGTGTGTTGATGTTATGTACTTAGGTGAATATGATGTTTGTGGTGTTACTCTGAGTGTGCATCCACACTGGGCAAGCTGAAAAGTTTGCCTGACCATGGTGGGAATCAAATCCATAACCTTTGGGATAATAGTTGGTAGAGCATTGGACTAGTATCCCAAAGATCATGGGTTCAATTCCCACCGTGGTCAGGCAAATTATTTAGCTCGTCCGGTGTGGATGCACACTCTGAGTAACATCACAAACATGTACACCATGTTTAACTAATTAACTGACTACTTATACTAACATTATTAAGTTATACAGCAACATTCTAGATGCATGTTACACAGTTAGGCCACATAAAAAACATTTACTTGTTTAGTGTCCACCCATTTCAATATTTCTAGGTCGGGCAGGCAGGATTTTTTTTCGTAGAATGCAACACAAAATTCTGCTACGGGGTGTTTGAAAAGCTAAATCCAGCATATCACCACAGTCAAAACTCACTTTAATTCTTTCAAAATTGCGGTCATGTGTGAACACTTTACCTGCGAACAGGCATATTCTGGGAAGGAAATACTTCATGTAAACGTATTATGCATAGCTCCCGGAAGAATAAAATCACCATTTTTTACAAGTAAAACAGTCTTTTTTATAGCAAGTTTTTGCACTGAACTTGGATGCATTTTGGAAAAAAATTATAAAAAATTGGAGGTCGGGGACTTTTATCTGGCGGGGACGCTAAACAAGTAATTTTTTATGTGGCCTTAACCCACCCTTCTTTATTAGTCAGTTAGTTATTTCACGTTAGTTATTTCACTTATTTTTTAATTGTGGGTTAATTGAAATACTTTTTCTATCATGTACTAAGTTTATATATATAAAATTGGGTAAATTTAGAGGAAAAAAGTCGGGAAAGATGAACGAAAACTGCCATGTGGTCCGGAAAATTTCTTATATACTGTAAACATGTCATTCAAACGACAATGAAAGTCCTGCACTAAACAGGCTGAAGAGCTAGCGAGAAGTGCTAGAACATGTATGGGACATTCTGAAGAAAGCTTCAAACATGTTTTCTTTGCTTCTGGATAAAGTAAACAAGAATGCTATGAGCGCAAAAGATCGATCACATCAAAGCACATGCATTTTACTGAGTTTTGTTACTTCCCTTTACAGTGAAGGAAAGAAAAGACATTTGACACTGATTCACATTACCATTGCAGGGCTGCAAATTATACTGTCGGACATTGGACAATGTCCGACTAAATTTGGCAAATGTCCTAGCAAAAGTAATTTTGATCGGACATTGGTCCGATCACAAAAAAAATTGTCACGTTATACATTTTTTTTGCTGTGACAAAATCCGATTGCAAATTCACCCAATTTGCATTTTGCAATAACATTTACGAGGCATTCTAGCATTTTACTTAACGTCGCGCCAGAATGACTATACAAACTCGTGACTTATATTATATCTTGTGACGTATATACGTCCGATCAAATGTAGCAATGTTGGAATTGTCCGACCAAATTCAAGTTATGTCCGACCAAAATTAAAAGTGATGGGACAAATGTCCTGTCAAATGTCCTGTCAAGTCAAATATTTATTTACAGCCCTGCATTGTATTTTTGGTTTTGGATTAAAATATTTTTTGAATACAAATTTTTTATGTGTATTTGGACTTGTATTGTGTACTTATGTGTAACAGTAAACGTAAACTAAAAATTGAAAGACTAGAAATTTTGAAAGAACAAAGCAGTAATGCATTGTATAGTGACATTTTACAACCTGAAATCAGGTTATTTTCATCGCACCAGTACCCAGGGTGTCTGCTATAACAAGAGTTGACTGTATTTTAAACTTCTTGAAATATATTAGGTTGGAGCATATATTATATACACAGTTTGTGTCATTGAACTGCTAAGCTAACCTGTATTTAGGTAAGTCATAGATTTGTGTCCGGAAAACCACGAAAAAGCATGATCGCTGAAGATCTGTGCCATTTTGGTAAATATAAATCAGAATTTCATAGAAATGTGGAAGCTGAGGATGAACATATGTCAATACCTCTATTTCATATATACATCATTTTGTTGCTATTTAATGCTTGGAATTTGAGTTTGTGTTGCAAAGTGCTTTATTTGTGAAAATATTGAATTTTTTTGTAAATAATGAAAATTTTAGGCAGTAGCTTTCGAGGCATGTGGGCGGTGGATGCAAATCTGTAACTTTTATTCCCTAGCCAGTACTATTATAAAATCATACACTTTGTATTGTTAGAAAGTATTATACTGTCAACTGTGTACACCATTGGATTTCCTCAAAACCGTTTTTATTTTATAAACCATTTGTAACAGAACAGAAACAGCAAAAATATCAATTCGACAAAAGAAAATCTGGTGATAAAATATACATGCAAATGAATTTAATACATTGAATGACAATCTGTTATAAATAGAAACGAAAATGAAGCAATGAAATATTTACCTTTTTCGGGAGAATAATTCCTCAGTTGAATCCCTTCGGTCATTTTTTAAAACAAATTCTCATGTAGTTCGAGTGTTGAGCATTGATAAAACTTGACGATAAGTTCGCATTATGCTCTGTCAAATGAATAATCATTCATCCAAATAATATTGCAGTCTCCATAATTTCATTTTCAATTTCATGTATTGTTTTGAAAAGTCAACACCTCTTCGACGGCGCAAGTGCGCATGACCTTGGCATCGACCAGACCATCTGTCAACCGGTGAAGGCTATTTCAGATACGGTAGAGCACCTAGTCCCCAGGCCTTTACCAGCGCGACCGCGAAATTGAATATGGCGCCAAGCTAAGGAGTGGAGTTTAAATGGAGTTTATATTCTATAATTTCTATTGTTGTTTTTTGATCTTTTTATTCTTTTTGGTTGGTAGAACTTATATTCTGATATGCCAGGTATCTTACTCTTTACCTGATTAATCTGAAAAAAGATTTTATAACAGAATTTTTCTCAAACATAGTTTAAATTAATATCTATATGTTTCAGTGAATTATGCTTTAAAAGTAAAAAATAGATTGGCCAAGATAAGAAATTTTTGACACTTTCAACTTCAATTTTGAAAATTGTAATAACAGCCTAGTTTATATTCCATAATCCACAGAGCTTGAAAATCCATGCGGAATGTAGTAATGTACAAATTATTGACTTTTCGAGTGAAGTTCTGTTTGAATTTTTCAGGTACTAAGTTATATATAGTTATCTTGCTATTGTCTCTATCTAGCCTGGCACAGACCGTTCAAGATTGCACTGTTTAATTAGCACCAACACTAACAGTCATGGTGGCAGGGATGGATCCAGCATGATCTGGTAGGAGGGGGGGGGGGGTTGATCTGCCAGCTCTAATGCCGAGTTATGTTGGTCATGCATGCCACCCGCCCATCAACTTACAGGTCAAGTCTTGCTTGACTACTGTATTTGAATTGTAATTGTTGTTCACAGTTTGCTTCTTATCATGTTATCGATATCACTCAAATTACTGTATCTCATTTTGTCTCTATAATATTTTTTTGTTTTATCATGAAAAATAGCACTCCCCCCCCTGGCCAGGGCTAGGGAGGTGCACCCCCCCCCAGTAAATCCATCCCAACATACAGTTGGGTTTATAGGGGGAGGGGAGGGGGGTTGACAGAGGTACACACCCTTGGCCAACAGGGGAGTGTAAAAATCTAAAGGGGGGGGTGCACTTCAAATTTAATTTACCATACATCTGAGCATTTGAGATATTGTATATAATTAGTATTACAAATATATTGCCACCTTGTAACCTTAGATATTTCATGTGGTATGTGTAATTGGGAAGTATCTTACTTGTCAAGCAATGCCGGGTTCAGAGTCCTCACCTGTTCTCCTAGCAATCAACAATATACAATTTTAATGCCAAATTGTGTGCCAACATGCAAAATGGACTCTGCACAGGTTGTGCACTACCTTTTCATTTCATGCTGGGTGAACATTATAGTGAGGATAGCAAAAAAAAAACATATTCACAACTAATGTGTCCTCTTTTACTACTTTTGTAATTGTCTTGTTCCATGACCTAAATAAGCTAACACACTTAGTAGCTCATGCTTACCTTTCAACCGGCACATTAGCAATGGCCGGCCCATTTTTCTTTATAGTGGTGTCAGGTGTGCAAGTTATTCAATAGGGTACTAACCTTGTATACAGGGCATTATAGAATTAAAAAAATCTGGGCAGGATGTTACAAGGCCATCGGAAGTAAATCAATATTGGGGGACTCAAGAATATATCTGAATAAATTTTAATTGCTTTTGCACTTTTCTAGTTATTTTGTGTGTTTTGCTTATACAAATGGAAATTTTAGGGGGGGGGGGCTCAAGCCCCCCACTTCTGACGGCCTTGTGTTACATGTGACATTGCCAGCTGCCATTAATAGTTTGCAGAATTGTGAAAAATAAATCAATGCTGTAGATTGCAAGTGGTAATGCACTTTCTCCATTGGTATTATAGACATAATACACATAAAATTCCACAAGACCAATTAACTTGGTAATCCTGAGTATTCCATACTCATTGGGAAATCAGTCAGATGCAATTGTACCCACCCTCTGGTCAACCCTTGCCACTAGACGTTTCAGTACCTTTGCCCTGCATACCATGGTTTATGAACTCAACATTTTATGATTGAATTAGCTTCTACTATGATATTTTATCTAGCTCAAGTAAGCTGAATGAATTAGCTCTTCTACTATGATATTTTATCTACTATGATATTTTATCTAGCTCAAGTAAATAGAAAGTAGTACAGCAAGCCGGCTGGAATAATGGTCAGATGTTCACTCCTCAGTGGCATAACTCCTAAGGGCTGTGCCTAGCAAGAGCCAGGGGCCCAGGGGGTGTGCCTTGTCAAGGAAGGTCCCTGGGCTAACCTTTATGCAGTGTTTGGAAATTTTAATTTAAATAATTAATTTAATTTAATTAATAAATTAAATTAATAATTAATTAATTAATTAAATTAATAATAATTATTGTAAATAAATTAATAATAAATAATAATTAATTAATATTATTTCGTCTGAGCTCCCGTCAACCTCTCGGCGGCCCTATTCTTCAATCGTTTGAAATGACCTTACACCCCCCTGAAGAATCCCTAAGGATGGCCCTGGGTCAAGGGGGCCCTTCACGGGGAACACTGAGATTTCATCCTACCCATAATTAAGATTCTGGAAAATGAGTACCCCATATGCCCCTAGTGTCTAATAGAATGTGAATTTCAAGTTGTAAAATAAAAGGAAAGTGCTATTTTTGCAGGGTATATCCTTAAGTGACCCAAAAAATAGATTGATTATGTGATCAGCTTTAACTTATTAAAAACAACTTAAAATCTAACTTTACCCCGAAATAGTTAAATACTTTGTATTCTACGGAATACAAAGCTCATTTGTAACTTACTGTTTGCAATGAGTAAAATTAATATTGTATTATGTAATGTAATCTTCAAAAAATATGAAGGGCCTTAGTGTTGGAAACGGGTCTTCACAACACAATCACAAAATTAATAAAATATATAATAAAACAAAATAAATTTACAAGTATAATCTGATATGTAGTTCACGCTTCGCTAAGGTTTTTCGATCAACAACGTGTTCGTTACATTCGTCCCCGGAATTACATCACCCCGGGCAAAGTTCCCAGAGGACTAATTTCCGACATTGCGCAATTTACTTCACTCTCCCCCTATTTGACTTGCTACAAGACAAATATATAACCTAGTAAATCACGTGCTAAACAACTAACTTTAATGTAAATGTATCTTTAGTTCCTGCTAAGTGTTCTCTCTAGTCCAATTCGTCTAGTTCATTTCTAGCAATGTTCGCTATACGTTCACGAGCTTCGACTGCTGCGGCTCTCGTAGTTCTTTCAGATGACTTTTCTTGTTTTTCGTTTGTTCCAATATCTTCAGTTGGGTAGATATCACACGATAATTCCATCGGGAATAGATGTTGCATCGCACGTTCGATATGGGACTTCCCTGCTCTCAAACGCGCTCCTCTTATTACACCGTCTCTGCCGACAATGAACGATTCGATTATCCCAATTTTCCACTTCCCTCGGTTGCGTTCGTCTCCTTTAATTAGAACTACGTCACCTCGTTTCGCTGTCATTTGCTTCGTGTTGTGCTTTAGCTTGTGTCTTTCTCGTAATGATTTGAGGTATTCGTTCGTCCATCTGGACCAAACGACATCTTTACATCTTCTCAAGTATCTTGCACGTTTACGAAGGTCGATATTTTCAACTCCGGCAGTTTCTTCTTCTGGGATTTGAGTCGGCTGTACAAACTGCATCGAATTTGGAGTCAATATTGGCATCTGGACATCGTCCTCGATATATGACAATGGTCGATTGTTGACAGTGGTTTCGACGTCCAACAGAACTTCTTCTAACTCTTTCCAACGTAGGTTTCCATGCCCGATCGATTTATACAGCGCTTGTTTCATCACACCGACTAACCGTTCAAACTGCCCGCCCCACCATGGGGCGCGGCTTAAGTTAAACTTCCACTTGATATCTTGCTTTGCCAACCAATTGTTGAATTTCTCATCGTTTCGAACTCTTTTCAGCCATTTTGCCGTCGCTACGAATGTTTTACCGTTGTCGGAGAATATTTTTTCTGGACGTCCTTTCCTTGCTATAAATCGTTTCAAGCTGAGCAAGAACTCTTCGGTACTTTGATCTGGTAATAGGTCGAGATAGAGAGCTCTCGTTAGACTGCACGCATATAACGCCACGTAAGCTTTCTTTTCCTTCTTCGTTTTGCTTAGATATCTGATCGGACCTGCGTAATCAACTCCGATGACTTTAAAGGGTGTTGAACCGGTCGTCCTCTCGAGGGGTAGATTAGCTGTCGGAGGATCTGCGTATGCTTTGACTTGGAATCTTTTACATCCATGGCACTTTCGTATCACACGTTTCGTCAATCGTCTTAATCTTGGGATCCAATATTTCTCTCTGATCTTAGTCATTGTTAGTAAAGCTCCCCCATGTAAGGTCTGCGAATGTGCATGTGTAACTAATTTCTCGGCAAGTACGTCTTCGTCTGGAACATAAATAGGATAGTCTCCTTGCAATCTTCCTCTACATTCATAGATATCTCGATCGTTTAGTTGAAGATTAAGTTGGAGCCTGTCCTCTTCGAATTTTTCTTTCCCTTCGCATCGGGATTGTGCTCTTTTAATCCAGAACTCAAGCTGTTCGTTTATTTCTTCAGTTGTCAGAGGACCGGTTATTTTCTCTTTCGTTCGGCAATTCTTGGTAAATCTCGCTATCCATGCTGTAATTCGGACGGCTTTCCAAAGATCCCATTTCTCGATAAGGTTATCTAGTTCATCTTGCTCTGGTTCAACAGCTACGGCTAGGATTTCCTTGATAACTTTAGCTTCGGCTAGCGATTCTTTACTTGGACTGGTCACGATATCTTCAGGCCACTCGCTCTTTTTGGTTAGCCACGGTGGTCCCTTGAACCATAGCTCAGATGACTCGTCCACTTTGCCGCCGCGTCTTCCGAGATCCGTTGGGTTTTCTTTTGAACTAACATACCTCCATTGTATATAGTCCTTTTCTTGAATCTTCTGGACGCGATGGTTAACAAATTGTTTATACTCGCCATTTCCCTTTATCCAGTATTGTGCTACGGTACTATCGATCCAACTGAACGTGTTTCGAACCGGAAATCCCATCAAGGATTCTTTCACATTATGAAGCAAGTTCGTGGACATATGACCGGCGACAAGTTCAAGTCTGGGAATAGTTAAACTTTTCTTGGCGAGTCTGGACTTCGACGCTACGATACCTTGGTTGATACCGAACTGTTGCTCGGTAACGGCATATACGACCGATGACACTCCCTTGCCACTAGCATCACTGAAGGCGTATAGATCAATTGCTTCAATTTCTTCTTCATAACCAACAAGACTCCTCGTTGTCTTCACTTCCTTTGGTAGATTTTGTTCCCACGAAATCCATTTGGCAAGCAATTCTGGTGTTAGTTCCTTGTCCCAAGGCATTCGCGCATCACAAACTTCTCTATAGATTAGTTTTCCTTGTAATGTTGTGAGTGATACAATCCCCAGAGGATCGTATATTTTGGCGATGTTTCCCAAAACATTTCGTTTCGTAATTTCTTTCAACGAATCCGGAAAGTTCACTTTGATAATATCCTTTTCCTTGTCCCAAGGCACACCAAGTAAACTTGTTTCTCCAGGTTTCACTCCCAATTGCTCATTCGCATAACTTGTCTCGACTGTTTGGAGGGATTTTGTTTCCGCTTCGAGGGGTTTTATTTCCGGTTCGAGGGCTGGATTATTCGAATGCAACTTGTGCAGATCAAATTTCGCCTCACGAAAGATGGTCACGCACGATTTCTTAAGATGCTCGGTTTTTTCAACTGTTGTCCCTGCGGATATGAGATCATCCACATACAGGCTTCGTTGTATCTCGTCAACTTCACGTGGATTAATCGATTGCATGTTCTGCAGGTGCTGCTCAATGACACCGCCAAACAGGAACGGCGACGTAGAAAGGCCAAATAATGCTCGTGTAAATCTCAGTGTTTCCACTTTCCTTGTTGCAAGATCTTTGAGCCAATGAAAACGAAGGGCGTCACGATCATCTTCCCTATAACGAACTTGCAGAAATGCTTGTTTAAGGTCGCCGGATAGAGCTACAGGCAACCTCGTTCCCAGGGTCTCTCCGTCTGTCATCTGGGAGAGACCCTGGCTGCGGCTGGTCACGTGCCTCCCAGATTCTGGGAGGTAAATTTAATTGTAACTGTGAGAGGGGTGGGAAAGGAGAGTGTTTGTAGCGTTTTAAAATTGCAACTTTGGGTGATGAAATTTACTGTAAATTTGCAACAAGAAATCGTAATTATAATTATAAAGAGAACTCTTGAATTAATATTTATGTCGTGACGTTCTACTCTATAATCTGGTGTCGAGCTACAATTCAAGCAAGTTGGATCAGATTTCATTATAGACTTGCCAAAGAAAGCACGCTTGCCGCTTGTGCAGCGTGGCAATATTAAACTGTGATTAAACCTGCAAGAAAATATATATCTCTAGACCAAACAGTGTGGTTGTTATTTATTTAGTATTAAAGTTTATCCTGATACTCGGACCAAAAGAATTTATTTATTGATGAGATGTGGAATTGCAACGAAATAGCGAGATCTTTTGATTTCCGAAATATCGCCAACTGTATCCAGATTGTTGATCTATATAAAGGCCTCATCAAAAAACTTAAAGCCCGTCAAAAGACTATAAAATTGGCCCTTGGCATTGCTGAATCCAACGATCATGGTATATGTCAAAGTATAGCTGTCTGTTGAAAATCTACGGTATTAAAATCATACACCAAAGATAAGTCAAACGGCAAATTATATGTCACTATATTATACATGTCTTTCAATGAGCACTGTTTAGTAGTGTTCACCACCTTTATAAATTTTGTAAACAGCTTTCGTTTTGACATGAATAAGCTTTTATTTTTTGCTTTATATGCATTCTTAATATATACAAGTGAGATTTAAATTTTTGCTTTGTGAAATAGAATACCGTTATTTTTTAATGGACAGCTTGCATCGTCTATATCATATTCAGGATTGCTTGTGTGTAAACGCATTATTCACTATATGACATTGACACTATCAAATAAATATAAGTAGCAAATGATTAATGAATTAGAGATAAACAGGTGATTCACAATGAATACTTTAAAAATGTTAGTAGAAGTAGAAAACTCGAAAATTTATGTCTATTCGTATGACGCCAAATGACGGTCTGTGCGCATCTGACACTGTAAATTTGTGATATAGATTATAGTATATTAGCACAATATAATGATTAATAGAGACCAAGAAAAAGGCTAAAGTCTTACTATAATTACCGAATACGAATTTATGTAGTAAATCCAGATAAATCAATGACTGAAATTTCCTCTATGCTTATGGACATTTCTCTGTTCGGCTATTATCAAATGTTTACATTTGCTAATATTTGGGCCAGTCCTAGACAATACTGTTTCTTTTAAAAATCTTATAAACAAGACGCGTAATAACAAGTGAATCGGTGCAAAGCGTATCAACGTTTACAAGAAAGGACAAATGTAATGCCTATTTTAAAAACATTACAACAAACGTTTGTTATAACCGCGCTCGAGTGTGAAGAGAGCATGCATTGAATAACAACACGAGAGAGCACTGCGAGTAACGATTTGCTTGGTTTCTTGACTTGACTGTAAGTAAGGATGTAACAATGTTCTTGTAAATTCAAAGCAAAGAAAATAAACAAAAATTAGCAAATATTTTGAACGTAATAATTCGCAAAATCTATGTTTTTAACGAATATCCCACTGGAAGCATGTTGATGTAATTTGATACTTTCCCCACACCCCCTCAGGCGCTACATTTTTGATGAAGCACGTGACCAGCCGCAGCCAGGGTCTTTCCCAAAGAAAGATCCTGGGTACGAGGTTGACGGAGTGCAAGCCGTTCAGCGACTACTGGGTTTTGTCAATTATTTGGCAAAATTTTTACCGCACTTATCAGAAGTAAGCGAGCCTTTACGACGCCTTACAGATAAAGGTGCTATTTGGTTGTGGCAAACACAGCATGAAAGAGCTGTCGAGATGATCAAGCAATTAGTAACCAACCATCCAGTCCTGAGGTACTACAAAGTAAACGAGCCTGTAAAGATACAGTGTGATGCGAGTGAAGTCGGTTTGGGAGCAACGCTTCTGCAGAAAGGGCAACCTGTGGCCTATGCCTCGAGGTCGCTGACAACAACGGAACGCAGATATGCACAGATCGAAAAAGAATGTCTTGCCATTCTTTTTGCCTGTGAACGTTTCGATTTGTATATCTGTAGAAGAGAAAGAGTAGTTGTCGAATCAGATCATAAGCCACTCGAGGTAATTTTCAAGAAGTCCTTACTAACCGCCCCTCGACGTCTTCAGAGAATGTTGCTGAAGCTGCAGAAATACAGCTTAGATGTAAGTTACAAGAGAGGAAAGGAAATGTATCTGGCCGATACACTCTCACGAGCCTCATTACCCGAAACTGGTAGCGGCAGCAGCAAGATGAAAACAGTGCAGATTTTCCACATCAGCCAACAGACCAAAGTGGAGAAAGAAGTGGAAAGTGTGAATCATACGTCATTCCTGAACGTAACAGCAGATAGACTTAAACAAATACAGCAGCATACAGCGCAAGATATGGTCCTACAAGTATTAAAGACCACTATTCTCTCTGGCTGGCCTGAGACACGACAAGAAGTGCCCATAGTGATCAGAGATTACTGGACTTTCCGAGAGGAAATGACGGTTCAGAATGGTGTTATCTTTAAGAGAAAGAGAATCGTCATTCCTAAATCAATGCGACCCGAGATGTTACAGCGGATACACTCAAGTCACCTTGGAGGAGAATCCTGTTTGCGAAAGGCGCGAGATGTGCTGTACTGGCCTAATATGAGCGCAGAAATCAAGGATATGGTCGAAAAGTGTACTACGTGCAATGAATATCAGCAGGCGCAGAAGAAAGAACCGTTGATGACACACCCTATTCCTGAATGCCCATGGAGCCGTATTGCCATGGATATCTTCACACTACATGGAGAAGATTACCTTATCACTGTGGATTTTTATTCAGATTTTTGGGAAGTTTTGGATCGTTTGGTTGACATGACAGCAGCTACAGTAATTGAACACTGCAAGGTGCACTTCAGTAGACATGGAGTGCCCGATGTTGTCATGACGGACAATGGTGGACAGTTCGATAGTAGAGATTTCACTAGTTTTGCTAAAGATTGGGAATTTGAACATACAACGTCATCACCATATCATAGTCAATCTCATAGAAAGGTTGAGGCCGCAGTAAAGATTGCGAAGAGGCTAATGAAAAAAGCCAAGCGAAGTGGTCAAGATGTGTGGAAAGCTATTCTTGACTGGAGGAATACTCCAACTGAGAGCATGAGCAGCTGTCCTGTTCAGCGTCTCATGTCTCGCCGGACACGTACGCTATTACCGACAGCAAGTCAGTTACTTAAGCCTAAAGTTGAGGAGGGAGTTCAAGAAAAGATTAAACTGAAGAGACAAAAGGCTAAACGGTATTATGATAGAGGTTCAACAAGCTTTCCGGAGTTGGAGAAAAAGTTAGAGTAAAGCCATCTGTGGTTAAGAAAGATGGAAGATGGGAACTTGGTGCGTGTGTGCAGAAGTCCGAGCCTCGTTCATATATTGTGAATGTTGGTGGAAAATTGTATAGAAGAAATAGAAAGTTCCTGAGAACTTCGAAAGAGAAAGATGTTGAGCAGAGTATCCCTGAAGAAGTACCGGAACCCCAACCAGTTTCAAATGGTCCAGTAGAGACCAATTCCGAGAGTACAACCCACTCAAGAATGTTGCAGAAAACTCCAGATAAGTCAATTACGTCACCAAGGAACAGTTTGGTAAGTGAACCGACTGAAACAATGACTGACAATCAATCTTGTGAAGGAACACAATCAACACCTAATGTTGAACGACACACAAGAACTCGAAAGATTAGACAACCTAAACGTTATACTGATTTTGTCATGAAGTAGATAGTTCTATTCTTATCTTATACTTTATATATTTAGTTTTTTAAAGAAACTGAAAAAAACCCCAGAAATATATAGTATAGTAATTGAACAATTAGAAACATTTGAATAGTCGATGTGACGGAGAACTTTAGCATGCAGAACTTTAATAATTATCTTAGAAACTTAGCTTCCTTTCAAAAACAAGGGAGATGTTACTGGGTTGGTTTCCAGACTCCTACTCAGTCTTCTATGTATATATAATTAGGTAGAATATTTAATAAAGTGTTGTTATTGTATGTGTACAAAATGGCGTCGTAACAGTATTAAAATACCTGAAAAGAGTCTCAATTCTAATATTAAGTCGGTTATAAACCTTGATAATATTAAAGTTCTCAGAAGATTTGTATATCAGAGGAATATTAAAAGGAATTTAGACTTATAAAACATATCATTAAAAATATGAATATAGTGAATTCCATGTTTATATTGTGTTATCATCTCTGGAAATAACAGTTTATAAACCAAATCCTTGTTATATTTTTTAACTGCCCTTATAGCTTTCCTTATATGTTTTGATATTTGCCAGCAGTTAAAGGTTCAATTGCTCTGTTATATGAGACAAGAAAAACGCGAACACGATTTAATATGTGGGAGAATGGGTTTTGGGGGTAAAGTACTCCGGTTACACTTAAACTATGGTCTGATTCCAACGACTCATTATAGCTTATGATCATCCCGCGGGGGTGTATATAAGACCCGCTAGGAGAGACTGAATGCTCCATAGGAGCTCTGCCCGAAGGGTAGCGACCCCCTCTGACATAGACCTGAACCAAGGGGTGGTAATCCCCTTGGACAGTACCTACGATTCGACTGATTACATTCAATACATCTGAGTCTATGGGCCTGAAGTTGACCATTGGGAGCACTTTAACCCCACAAATACACAGCGTGTATTCCCCATAGACGAGGACCCACATATAAGCGGAAAACATGCATGTTTTGAGTTAAACGAACTAACTTAGTATTTTTGTCGGCGCATTCATTATCAGTTCAACAGACATTAATGGTTCGCAGTATTGACCAACATGGCTGATACCCCCGATAAAGTCGATGGAGGCGTCTTTATATAACGTTCGTAACAATCTGACGACCACCGTCCTAACGTTTTAATGAGCCATGACGGCAGTTTAGCTTCAGCAGCAGTTGTTGCTGCCCCTATCCTGTAGCTATGGCCCGCATAGTCTACGGCATTGAAACCCGCTTGAGTCAACAGTTGCCGGGTTTTGATGGTTAAAGTTTGTTTTGTGAGAGGTTTTCCTGATGCATGAATAAACAGAGGCCCAGATGTTATGGGCCGACGCAAAAAATATGTTTTCAAGGCTTGCACAGGGCAAACCTCAGAATCAGTGGGCCCCGACTGTGATAGTATGGCCCAGCCCAGAGGAGGGTGGAAGCTCTTCCCAGCATGCATTGCAATCATTAATATTCACAATCATGATTTTTCACAATGTTAGTTGGAAAAGTTGTGGATATTTATTTCGATATTTCGCCACGAAAAGTTCGTATTTTTGAAGGTAAGTTTTTATAATTGTTTTAAATATGAGTCAAATTAACGATTTTTGCTTTATTTGGTGTTTTAACAACGTTTAGTTATATGTTAATCGCAATTTGTATTGACCTGTTTTCCGGGTCAATGCACAAGTGTCAAAAGTGGCTTTCAAAACCGCTGGGGACAATTGGGTTTATAAATGAGTAAATTAAATAAAAGACACGCCATCGTATTCAGGAAGAGTTGTTCTTTCTATGAGAAGTTTAAAAAATGAATTGTCCCCATCAAACTGACGAGTAATCGCGGTTTGAAAATGGGGCATTTTCGGTATACTATGTCGCCCATCGCGGGAATAGTCGACCGCATGGGAATTATGGCGCGAGGAAAATTACTGTACGAGTCGTTATTATTTTTGTTTTATTTCGAAGCATGGGCATATATGTCGATCGTTCTTGAGTTTAACTGCTGCATTTAAGTTAAATACACTGTATTTTACCATTATTTTTATAGAATTCGAATATATTTTGTGAAAATGGAATCTGACAATGATGGCAATGTTGTTTATATTGTTGATCCTAAGTATGGGAAAAGTTGAACTTATGAATTTAATGCTGATTTAGAACTGTTATTGAACAAACTGTTCCTACATCTTGCTTTGGCAAATGGTATAACATCTAATCCAGCCAAGTTGTGCTCATGATCCATTCAACTGATTCAAGCAATGAAACTATTGAACCAGAATAATAAGAGCAACCTGTTATATAAATTTGCCCATACCAGCCTTTTAATAGATACATATTTTAGTAGACATTTTACATGTAAATATTGGTGTATTGGTGACATGAAAATGTTGCGACGAATCTTAAGTATTTACTTTATATATTGTAACTTTGAATAAAGCATTTTATTAACATCAATTGTGTATGACCACTGCATTTATATGACCACCAAATATCAGGGATGGATTTACTGGGGGGTGTGCACCCCCACCTAGCCCTGGCCAGAGGGTACACAGGGGGGGGGGGTATTTTCATGATAAAGCAAAAAATATTAGGGACAAAATGAGTAATTTGAGTAATAACAAGATAAGTAAACTGTTTGTTAACAATTACAATACAGTAGTCAAGCAAGATTTTGCTGTAGTCAAGTAAGTTGATGGGTGTGCGGCGCACATGACTGACACAACTCGGCACCAGAGCTGGCAGAGCACCCTCCCTACCACATACTGGATCCATCTTTAGATCAGTGATCCATCTGTGCTAAATATACAACAGTTAAAACAGTGTTAAGAACACATGCACAAGGTGGACTATAAGAAAAAGTAGGGATTTGATGACTGCAGTAAACAAACACAGCAAATTGAGTTTGAAAACATTTATTTATTTGAAAAAGGAATGGTAAAATTAAGGACATTGGCAACGAAAATTTTTATTGGCTATTTCAATCCTACTTGACAACCGAACTATGAAAATATTATCATTTCCTTCTTGAACATTTTAGTCTATGAGTAAAATGCATGCAAACTTTGTGTTTCGGCCAGTTTCGCCGCCATCTTGGAAAATATTTTTGAAAAATTATCTCGAAGGTCAATGAACTTTGTGACGTCATTGGCTGGGTAGCACCAAAACTACAAGAGAGAATTATATTGCGTGCGTGTTATGTTAGCTAAGAATATGTCGTTTTGAGCGTTATACTGGCCAACACTCTTCGCAATCAAACAAGAGAAGTCTACACTATCAGATAAAAACATATCGAGCGACTGGGAAAGCAAGAAATGGCGCAATTTACAATGCAGGTAATTGACCATAAAATATTGCATTAGTATTTGCCTTGTTACACTCGAATTTCTGCGCTTATTTAACACGGAGTAGGATATATACTATGAGAAATAGTGTTACAAACAAGTTACATACTTGGTAAAACTTCTCTGCCTTTTGTTTTGGCTCAAAATGCACTACGCGTGGTAATACACGGTATTGTTTATAGTCATGAGATTGTGTTTACCCAGCCAATGACGTCAGATAATGTATTTTGTGGCATAAATTAGCATACGCGCTTATTTTCAAAATGGCGGACAACTGTTCAAATTTTCTCAAATTCAATCAAATTTTCTCCGCAACTAAACGCGACAAACCGGCCAAAGTATGAAATTAAATATTCCGTAAGTATACCTAATAGATATAAGTAATAAAAATTTTGGTTGCCAATGTCCTTTAACAATTATTCGCCAAAGGCGAGGTGATTATCGGGGAATATTTGCAGAGGTGAATATTCCCAGATAATCACAGAGCCTGAGGCGAATAATTGTTTTAGTATTTTTGCACAAGTTTTTTTGTATTTTTCTGGTCTGAATTCATTTTAATTTTGCTTATTTCTTTATTACTAACTTCAACAAAACAGCTAGCCGCCATTTTAAAATTTCGATTTTGTTATAATATAACATAATATAATAGATTAATACGTCAAATTTGACCAATCGCCTTGTAGCATTTGTTATGTTCACTTGTGCAAAAATACTAATATCAAATATTTACCTGAAATAATAACAGTGTTTTAATAGGAAGAAATTTATATGAAAATCTCAACTAAACATGTCTTGCTCATGTTCTACTTTAAATTTCAACTTGAGATTTTTTGATCATCTATACATGATTACCACAAGTTGCATGGTATCTTTGTTCTCGCCAGGAACCAGCTACAACAAACTTCTCAGGATACAAAGTGTCCTCCACAATCCTTGTCTTAATTCTCAGGATACAATGTCTCTCCTCCACAATCCTTGTCCTTCAGAATCCTTGTCTCCATCATTCTCCTAATCAGAGCTTGAATCATTATGTATTTAGCATCACCAGTAGCCTGTTCCACACCCAACAATTGGGTCAACTGCTGAATTTCATCTCACCAGGATCACCAGGCATCTCTTCACCATGAATTTTAACTAAACACATAGGATTTAATGGCTGCTTAATGCAATTGCATAACAATGACTCATCTAAATTCACCAGTGGTAGGTCATTCAGTATATCCTCTAAAATATCCAGCTTGGGTGGTCAGATTGTTACAGAAGTTGGTGATGGAATAATGTTAAACTCCCACAACAGAACACAATGTAAGTACTACAGGTAAAAAAAGATTTGATGCATTTATACAGGGACGTTGGAACAATAAAAAGGCAAGGGCACCTTTATAGACCTACAATTATGTGTTGACTTGCCAATGAAAGCCTGATTGTGCATGTTCCATTGACGATAGCTGTTCTGTGTTCTGGAAATAAAGTCTACTCAACGAACTATAACTGCACAAACACACTTAATCAGGTCACATTCAAGTTCACACCTCATGGTAAGATTTAGCAGGCAGAATTTGTATAACACAAAGTGCATTTCTGCCCCCCTTGCCCCTCCTCCCTGCTTTTATATTAAAATAGATTTCGCTCATTTGACATAAACTCATAAAGTCAAATACTTGTAGTCTTGTATGATTTCCGAGTATAAATGGCCCATTTTCCCACCAATTAAATCATAAAATAATCGTACCTTAAGGTGACAACTAGAATAGATTTCTATCAATGAAGGACTATCGCATTCGGCGAACATATAATAAGTCAACTTTTACGCCAAATGTTGTCGTTATCCGTAAAACTAGAAGTTCGACATCCCTTCACGAAGCAGCTCCAGTCGCTCTTTCGACACACAATGTACATAAAGATTGTCACGTCCATCCAAATCAGTAGCTTTGTTGCCACGAACAGTACGAAAATTCGCCATGATTTACAATTTTCAATTTGTACTTTTGAATACCGCTCCTTGTAAATTGAGTAGTGAACACAACGAGAGCCAGTCGAACAATGACGGCGCGTCCCGGGAAATCGATAATATGAATGAGTTACAATGCATGCCGGGAAGGGCTTCCAACCTCCTCTGGGCCCAGCCGGAATGGGTCCGTCTTTGATTCTTTAATGTGAACAGTCATAAATTGAGGGCTTTTTATGCCAAGATTTGGTGAAAAAACGATGCTATCTCGGGAAAGGTGAATATTTGGATTATATTTAGAGTTGCATGTTAGCTCACCAAGACGGAGAAAGCCAAAGAAGGCTAGTGTCATTGCTGCCCATATCATCAGGCAGTCAAAGTTTTGTGTTCTGGGGATCGCAAGCAACAGTCTAAAAAGCTTCAAATGGTGAATAGTGATTGGTAGGCGAACTCTAACTTGGTCTCCATGGGAACGTTTAATTCCTCGTAACACAAGTTGCAAGCGTAACATTTTGTGCAAGTTTAGCTGGAAACCATGGCGAACGTGGTAATGGCGAACTGCTGCTAAATATATTTTTATGGAAGGATATTTGATAGATTTAGCCAGAAATGCCACAAATTCTGTTAACAGTGATTCGTCGGCAGGCAGACATTGCTCAACCTGCATTCTCTTATATAAATGTATAAATGATATGAAGCGTTTTTCACCTGAGCTATAAGTTTGCTGTGTTGTAGGTGCAAGTGACAAGTTTATATACTCTTGGATGTCCTTATTCAAAGAGTCATGACTATGTCTGGAATTTGAGAAGGACTGGTGTCTGCTTCTGGAGCCAAATGTCGAAACCTCTGAAATTGAAAACGAGAAATTGCATCGGCTATGTCATTGTGTTTTCCTGGAATATGGACAGCACGTATATATATGTTGTGCTGCAACGTTAAAAGTGTTAAGTGTCGCAGTAGATCCATGACTCTGGGGATTCGAGAGCGTTTTGTATTTATCATGCTTACTACAGCCTCGTTATCGCAATGAAATGTAATGCGATGGTCATGTAGGAGATTACCCCAGATCTGGCGTGCGACCACTATCGCAAAAAGCTCTTGCCAAGATATACTAATGCCAGGTTGGCCTAATTTTTGATGAGGTTTCCACTTTCCTTGAAACCATTTTGTACCAAAAATACCCCCAAAACCTAGTGTGCCAGAAGCATCCGTGTGCATGTCTAATGTATTGGAATCGTGCCATTCAGATGACAGAAAGAAATTTGCACCATTCCAGTTAAGAATAAACTCTTTCCACATTTGAAGATCTTGAAAGAAACCGGAATTAAGCTTAATGTGGTGATGTTGCTTTTTTACGTTTCTTGTTAGAGCAATCATGCGTTGTAAGAAGGGCCGCCCAGGAGGAACGACTTTACATGCAAAATTTAAAGTGCCTATTAGCGACTGCAATTCTTTAAGTGTACAAGATTTTCTATGTTGAAATTGCCCAAAAATGGCATGCAGCCTTTCAATTTTGTCAGCAGGGAGTCGAGCTTGCATTTTGATAGTGTCTAGCAAAATACCCATGAATTCAAGTACCTGTGAAGGCCCTTGTGTTTTCCCTTGGGCTATAGGGATATTAATGGTTTCAAATGTAGATAACATGTTTGTTAAGCTTTGCTGACAAGTACTGTCAAAAGGAGGCATAGTGGCTGGAGGCTCAATTAAGAGAAAATCGTCCAAAATATGGCAGACAAATGAGATCTTACACTTATTGAGTAGAATCCACTCTAAGGCATCTGAGAGTGTGTTAAAAATTGAAGGGGCACTCCTTAGGCCGAATGGAAGAACCTTATCATAATAGTATTCCCCTTCCCAGCACATCCCCAGCAATTCATAGTCATCTGGATGGATTGGTACAAGTCTAAAAGCTGATTCAATGTCAGTTTTAGCAAGAAAGCAACCTGGGCCAAACCGCTTAATACGCTCGATAGCATCGTCTATAGTAACATACTGGAGACTGAAATCCTCTTTCGAAATACTGAAATTTATGCTGGTTGAGCCAGATTTTGGATATGATAAATGGAAAATTGTACGAAATTTATTTGAATTCTTTTTAGGTACTAAGCCAATCGGAGAGACCTGAAAATTCTGAAACGGCGGAGTATCAAAAGGACCAGCCATGCGGCCAAGAGAAACCTCAGTTGCCAAATTTGAGGAAACAATATCCGGATTAGCAAAAGCAGTAGGCAAATTTTTTGAAAACCTTGGGGCGCGTTGCCCCTGAAACCCAATGCGTACACCTTGTTTAAAATTATTACAGAGCTGCAAAACAAAATTGTGGTCTGGGTGACCAGAAAGTGCTAATTCTAGGTTTTTAATAGAAACAGGTGTTGGTAGTGGTGTATCTTTACTCGCGTTTGGACTTTGAGGATTTGGAACCACGCTTTGAGGTTGGCTCTTCATCGTCAGCGGGTTTAGACTTGAGCAAGGAGCATTTACTTCCCGGGTGTGGGTTACTACATTTGTTGCACACGTGGCGGTATCGGCATGGCTCTCGAGTACAGTAGCCCCACCTGTTGTAATCGTGGCAGTAGCCTCCTCGTTCGCCCCCTGAGGAAGCCCGGTTTTGGGGTCGATTAGAAAAAATAGGATAGTGTTGTACTAGCATATCTGGGCTGGTGGTAAATATCATCAGCCACAATTGTTGATCAATCATGGACCAAGTCATACTGGGGTTAAGTGCAGCCTTGCATCTAAATTTATGATCATATATACACCATCCCAGACCACGGTGAGTTTGGGCTGCATGGCGTATCAAACTCATATATTGTAGAAGTTCCTGGGCCCGACCTGGGTACTGATGGGTCATAACACTCATGTAAACGGTAAACGCGGTTGTCCACTGTTCAATTTCAGTGATCCTGGCGGTTGGCTGAGATGCCTTTTTGGCTTTGATCACAGAGTTCTCTAATGTTAATATGATAGGCTCCTCCGATGTATTAGAGAAAGACATATTTCTTGGCAATAATTTAGACAAATCGAAGAACTCACCCGTCTGTATTTGCCTGACATATGACGCAGGAACCTCATGGAATCCATTTCCGTAGGGAACGATGTTTGCAGCTTGATTTGATCCAACCGTGTTAGTTGCCACAGTCTCGAGGCTGGCGTTAGCCGTACTTTCAACTTCATCCACAACGATTGGAATACTTGGAACGCGAGGCGTCGAGTTCGACATGGCTTGAACGGCAGCTCGGGCTGCGTTTGTCGCTATTTCTGCCACGGACTGCTCCACACTGCGAGAAACTATTAGACCTTGTATTTGGGCTAGCTGTGATTCCGTTAGTGCTGGTTGTGTTTCTGGAATAACTGGTCGCGATTCAGATGATGTTGACGGCAAATTTGCATTTGCTGCGGCATGTTGTTGCAGACGCGCGATTAAAACATTGCGACGTCCATTGGTTGGTAAACCTTTCTCGGCGCATTGTTGTCGAAGGTTCGCTACGTTATCCGTTGTATTTTGCGAAGAACTTCCCTCGTTTATTTCACGTGTTCTACCGCGTCGTACGGGAGGCATCGCGATGAATTATTTATAAATATTAAAGAATTTGAGCAGCTTTTGATATATCCTATAGCTCTGCAAACTTTAAACAAAACTGATATATTCCGAGCATGCTTTGACTTTTCATTGCCTATTCTGAATTTGATTGGTCAGTTTGGCGGTTTTGGCGGTATCCAAATTTTGTATCTGGATAGGAATTACTATAAAAGATTTACAGTTTGTAATGATAGAGTTGGAGCAAGTTAAGCTGCAATGTGCCTCAGTTTGCCCTACTTTGTTATTTTAAGCTGTTTAACACCAGAATTTTTTCTCATCAAGGGGAAAGTATTGGACTTGGTATTTGAATGGGTTAACCAGTCCATCTGCATGTCTACCTATCTTTGGTTAATTATCTCATTAGATCATTAAGCCACAATGCTCTTTAGTGCACCCTATTTTGTTATTTCACCGTACTTCTGGACAATATTTCTCATCGATAGCCGGAAATGTACTTGACTTCATGTTGATTACTGCCATTAATTAACTACTGTACTAAATAGGACATTCAAGGTTGGAGATATACTAGCAATAGAGGTTGCTATCATTGTAGCATTCAGGGGCGTCGCTAGCCCAAATGGGTCGTTCCAGAAAAGATCCATACTCCCCCACGGAGGAAATTTCTGACATCTGGAGGGGGAGGGGAGAAAAAATTGTTTCTGATAATAGTAAATGTATTAGGATGTCCGAAGGGGGTAGGGGGGTTAACTTAACTTCCTATTTCCTCTGTGGGGGTGGTATGGATGTTTTCTGGAATGACTCAATTGTCAGGCATTTGGCAATTTATTGTATCACAATCAGGAAATTGTTTTTGTGGCCAGCATGATTTGAATTGGATAGGAATGGAAAAAACTGAAATATACGAGTTTTTGTTGCCCCTCCCCTTCTCAGAGTAGGTATGTGTTGTTTTATAGTGTAAATAACAAGTTTTGATATTGCAATCAAACTGACAGGGTAGTTGTCATGACCATGGTAATAAACAGGGATGCCGGAACGATAATAAGGCAAAGGGGGGCGGACGCACACCAAGGGCCCCTCTATAGAGCAAAACTTCAAAATCTACCGGAAAATTTTCGCCAAAAAACCGTCGCCAAAAAATTTTCGGTCAGTGTACCATTTTAGGGGTCAAAACCGTGAAGTCAAAAATTTTTCCGCATATCTTAAATTTTCGCCATTTCATCGATATATTTTTCTAAATTCCAAAAATTTTCCAAAATTTTTATAAATATAAACTATAAATTACCTGAATCTCATGATTTTCCTACAAAAAGCATCGTTGGAAATGTGATTTATCACGTAGTATTTTACAACTAAAAGGGCACTTCTGCTATATATAGTTGAAAAGCAATATAACCAACATGTTGTCATCCAGTTCCATAGTCTAGTCAATAGGCAATTCCAGCTTTTAATTTATGTGTGCAGGGGGCAACAGGAAGTAAGGTATCATATTGCTGATTATGCTGAAAAATTTTAATAAAATAAACTAAAAGCTGGAATTGCCTATGGCACTTGGGTCCCTTGGATTCAATGGTGCTGGCCATATTCTTACATTCACTGTTTTATCTTGTTCACGAAGAGTGAGGTATTATGTCTTAATTTAATTTTCCAAATGATGTCGGTAGTTTTTCTCACGAGCATCACCGATGCACTTGAATGCTACAGCGTGGGCAATTTCCTCCTCATCACTTTCATCTTCTCACTTAAACGTCATCACTTTCTGCCCTATCACCTTGATTACCTCTTTCATTATCATATCCATCCTGAACAGGCTCAAGACCAACCAACCACTCAAGTAAATCTCTTTCTACAAAATGATAACAAGAAAATTATTATTTGATACATTATCATCTCTAAAATTAGCAAACATGTAATCTCTAAAATTATATTCTCACAACCATCCACAACTACTGTAGATACAAACAGGCATCATACTCAGCAAAATGTATAAAACAATACATACAAATAACTGAATAACAATATACCTTCAGACTCATCTGAGAACCAATGTATAAACTATACACAGTGCACATATATGTAAAAATCTATCCATACAAACAGGTATCATACTTCAGCAAAAATTTATTAAACAATTCGTTTAACTCAAAACATGTACATATGTATCACAGTGACACAATACATATACACACACAATAGGGTCAAATTAGAGGCATTATAAACACAAGTATGACACCATAATTTTGTACAGTGTATTTATAAAATTACAGTACAAGAATAAAAACAACAAAGCGGAAATTTGACTATAAAATAACACGATAACTGTAATGCATTGTAGTATACCAACCTTAAATACTGCGCTTGTTTTCACGTTGATGATACACGGAGATTTAACGCCATCCAACTTAGAAAGAAGATCCTCGCTATTGGGAATATAAAATTAAACACAATTCCTTTTCTCAGACGGATTATTTATAAAGCTAAAATGACAGCACATCCCATGCAATTTAAATTAAAAAAGGTAAACTTGATATAGTAAAACACAAGTCATAATGATGATCGCAACAATACAGCAATAACATGCTGTTTCTTTTCACAAAGTATCGCAGCCTGACACTCTTGTCGTTCGAAAGCTTCCATATTGGTTTAGTCAGAGAGATGTTCACTCCTCGACAGTCAACAGTCAATGAAGCCACGCGCGGAATTAGGCGCTCAATACCCATGATGCTTTGCGGCCTGCTGTCCAACCTCCTCTGAGAATACACTAGAAATTCTAGAATAGCTGCAGTTAATTTCCGTACATCTCCAAACACTTGTTGTTCGTCAATAAGTCAGTGATTATAAATTGAGGCTCCAATGGTGCAGTGACTCTCGTAAATCTAAGCGACTGGAAAGCAATAAAGGTATAACACATAACCACTGATCTAGAAATACATAACTCATACGATTGTTTGTTTTAACCGACGTAAAGAGGCCTATATCACTATAAACTCAGGCCCTGTTGTGATATCCGTGTTCATTTTACGTTTCTGTTTTGAAGGCTACAACAGTACAGCTTTAATAGCCTCGGTTAAAGTTTAAAGTTGGATTGTGTGACGATCATGAAGACACCGGGATCGACTACAGTATAGTTTTTCAAAATTTCATCATTGTGTTCATTTGCCAGACAACTTGTGTCTTGTGGTAAGTTCTGTCTTACATATCTAACATATCTTTCCTAGACAATAATTAATTTAAGCGTGGAAATACCATATATACACTGTACTCTGAAATGAAGGGATTTGGTTTGATATTCGTTTGCCAGTTTCACGTATGCATTGTTATATACATCATACATATTGTATGTATATAGCTTCAATATTTCTAGTCATCTGGAATAAGATTGCCTTTTAATTTTTTACAAAAGGTTGTTATTGTTTGCCTGAGTCCAAATCCGGTTTAATATATGCTGGTTGTATTGTAAAGAACTTGAATGATTTGGCAATCAGTCGATCAAATGAATTTTAAAATTAAGTTTCTAGGTATTTTAAATTAATCGCCAATTTTACTGTAAACATTCAAGTTCAATTTCATAAAATGTATATACTATATAGTGACACAAAGAATTATATATGCCTATGGCATGATATTTGTGACAACAAGATTTCACAAACATTTATGTAAATATATGTGTATAAATGTACATCACCTACAAGATACATACATGGGCTTTGCCCTTATATAGATCTGCTTTGCTTGGCCGTGTCACATCTGATCTTGTTCTGAATTTCAATCGTTTCTAAAATTACACCTGGGGCCGGTTGTTCAAAAGCTGGTTAACGCTAACCTAGGGTTAAATTTGCTTAACCTAGATTACTTTGCGTTGTTCAAAGCTACAGTAGGTTATTGTTAACCCTCGGTTAAAACAAGATTTAAATTTAACCCTCCTCGCTAGGTGGGTTAACTTGCTAATCGGCCGGTTAACTTGTATTCAAAATGGACGTCGAAGGAGTGAAAAAAGAAAACATGTAAAACTCTTGGTGAAACAAACAGTGTACAAAGATTTTACAGAAGAAAATCAACCTCAAAAAGTAAATTCTAAGTCTGTAAATACTATTAAGATTCTTATTTGTCCGGTACAAGCCTTTATATCTACAAGTTGGCTTTGAATTTATATACGAGCATTAAAGTGAAAGATACAGCAACTTCCTGTTCATTTTGGGGTGCTGTGGTCTAAGCATGGAGATCATAATTTACAGTTTTAATTATTGTGTTACTATGGAAAAGTACCTTAATTTACAAAATGCCAAAAGAAACAGCTAAACGTCTGCCGGTTTTCAAAATATAGTTTGGTACACACAGTGCCGTGATAAAGATTGTGTACACTGTACAGTATAAAAACGATTTACATCACAAGATCTTTGTCGATTGCCGCCTCCAAAACTGTTCAACTCAAGTTTTTTCGAAAAATAATGTTAGAAAAAATACTTGTATTGCCAAACAATTTGCCGTACCACCACCTGTTTCACAAAGTTTCCATTTGCCATTTGTTGAACAGTCATAAGTTCTTGCACATCTACTGTTTGCAGTGCAGTGTACTGTATTACCTAGTAAAAACACTGTTTTTGAAGCTGTAAAACAACTTCGCTCAGTTCGCTGCTTCTTTTTCTGTTTTTGTGTTGTGTTTTATAGGATAAACACACATGCGTTGAAAAATGCTTTTCAACTCCAAAATAATTTGAAGTTCATTTGATTGACTGGGATTTTGTTCTCAAATTTAATTATTCAAGCATTATTTTTATTTAAATGGCTTTGCTGCTTTGATCAAGTGTATTTTTTTTCTTGATACTTTCAAAAGGCTTAAATTCATGTCTGAAATGTTCAATTTAAGTGGCAATGCACCCTGATGCGCCCTACTTTACTATTTTACTCTGTCTAACGCCAGACAATTTTACATGTAAAGTGGAGAGTGCTGCTACTCAATGGGTTAACCAAACAAACTGCCCATTAGCCTGCGTGGCAGGCCCTCAATTTTATGGGGGGCCTGATTTGCAGCGGGCAGGATTTTGACGGGCTCCGGGGGAGGATTGAGGCCCTCAATTTTATGGGGGGCCTGATTTGCAGCGGCGGAGCCCGTCAAAATCCTGCCCGCTGCAAATCAGGCCCCCCATAAAATTGCCCATGCATCCTCTCAACCCTTTAAGTGGCAATGCACGCCGATGCGCCCTACTTTAGTATTTTACTCTGTCTAATGCCAGACGATTTTACTCATCAAGTGGAGAGTGCTGCAACTCAATGGGTTAACAATACTTCTCCCATCCACCCTATTCTAGATCCCTAGTTTTGAAACTTACTTTCCAGCCAATCAAAAACGTTCTTACATTACATTTATTTTTAAAACAAATTTAACCTTGGGTTAAATGTCTTAACCCTGGGTTATAACTAACCGCACCTCTAACCTAGCTTTTAACAACGCAGTTTTAACTCAGGGTTAACTAACCCTGGGTTAGGGATTTTAACCTAGGGTTAGCGCTAATCCTGGGTTAAAGTTAACCAGCTTTTGAACAACCGGCCTCTGAGTAACAGACGAGTAACATACAACTACGGACGAGAATATTTTCTAAATACGACTACTAAACAGCATTTTGATGGTTGTTTTTAATAAATGATGCAATATTTTTCAAAATGGCGATTGGCGGCTGCAGTATGTGAGATTTCTGTTTTTAGCCACTATTGTATGTGAAGGTAAGAACTGTACTACCATAATCATAAAATTATTTGTAATTTTGGGTCAGTTTGGATCGTATTTGTGTAACGTACTTTAGGCCAAGGGAAGTGAAATATCAGTTTACCGTCACCCGCGTGCGTGAAACTTTTCATTATTTCGTGATTTTTCCATTATTTTTTATTATCCTCTTGGATTTTTGTGAAAATATTTCGAAAACATTATTTTGTCCAGAAATCAGAATGTCCAGAAGCGGCATATGCCACGGGCCCCGCGCTTTTGGGGGCTGTTTTGTTTTTGTTTTCTATTTCAGCGCGGGCCCGAGCGCCAGAGCGGGGCCCCAAAGAGCCTAAGTCCCCCAGAAAACTTGAGCCCCCCAAAAATCAACCCCAAACGTTTTCTTTTTGTTCCCTGTTTTAGTTTTTCAACGCATGAAATACAAAAGGATATTTTTAAATCTTACTGAATTCAGGGTCTAAAATGCCGTTGGGCGGTTGGGGTCAAGGGGCCCCGCTCCAATAATATGCCACAGGCCCCGCGGAACATTAATCCAGCCCTGACCACGCTCAAACCACATCCATTTTCGAGGAAGTTTCATCTCGAAAAAGGAAACACAACTTAGAACGGTCGAGTTAAGCCCCGTGAAAAAAGAGGGACTTAACTCGAAGTCATTGAAAATATTTGACGCTCGAATTAAGCCCCAACATTTGAGGCATGTAAAAGAGCAATAATTCGAGATTTCGAATCATCCACAATCTAGCTGGAAATAGTTATCATACGTCTCGGGTTAAATTGCCTTAAATAAGCTGTGTGCACAGCCTAAATGAGTCACGAACAGGCGGAACAACTCGTATAAACAGTGAAGTTTCATTAAGTAACAGATTATTTTTGACTAGCTTTTGTACGTACCTCTGAGCTTATTACGAATAAATATATTGATCTCGCCGTTTAATTTCGCGTAAAAGATCAATTTATTCGTAATAAGCTCAGAGGTATAAAAGCTAGTCCAAAATAATCTGCTATTTAACGAAAATTGACTGTTCATATAATTACGAGTTGTTCATGACTCATTTAGGCTGCAGCTTATTTAAGCCGAGACGTATGATAAGTTGATAACTATTTCCAGCTAGATTGTGGACGTCTCAAATCATTGCTGTTTTACATGCTTCAAATGTCGAGGCTTAACTCGAGCGTCGAATATTTTCAATGACTTCGAGTTAAGCCCCTCTTTTTTCACGGGGCTTAACTCGAACAGTCGAACTTTCCAAGTTGTGTTTCTTTCTTCGAGTTAAGCCCTTGACAAAAATGAGTGTGGTTTGGGCGTGGTCGGGTCTTAACTCGAAGATTATCTACCTTTCACAATGCAGGCTTGTGACCGTTTCAAGCAATATAATTGGTCTAAATAGAACCTACTTCATGTACGCTTATTATTTTGCCACGAGAAAAGTTAGGTTGGATTAAATCGATCAATACATGAAATACTTGCAATGCTCAAGGGGGGTACAAGGGCTTCCAATGGAATTTCTGGACGAAATAATGTTTTTGAAATATTTTCAAAAAATCCAGGAGCATAACAAAAAATAACAAGTGGGTAACGGTAAACTGATATTTCACTTCTCTTGGCCTAAAGTACGTTGCACAAATACGATCCAAACTGACCCAAAATTACAAATAGTTTTATGATTATTGTAGTACAGTTCTGACCTTCGCATACAATAGTGGCTAAAGACAGAAATCTCACATACTGCAGCCGCCAATCGCCATTTTGAAACTACGACTAATAAACATATTAGTCGTATTTAGAAAATATACTCGTCTGTAGTCGTTTGTATAGTTGTCTGTTACTTGTCTGCACTCGTCTTTTACTCGTCTGTAATCGTTTGTTACTCGTCTGTTACTCGTCTGTTACTCGTCTGTTACTCGTCTGTACTCGTCTGATACTCGGGTGTAGTTTTAGAAACGATCATTAGACGGCTGCGAGAGATATGGATTTTATGTTCGAGTGACAAAAACAATATCTCACGTACATGAAATAGGTTCCATTTAGACCAATCATATTGCTTGAAACGGTCACAAGCCTGCATTGTGAGAGGTAGGTAGTCTTCGAGTTAAGCCCCGAACACGCCCAAACCACATCCATTTTGGTCAAGGGCTTAACTCAAAGAAAGAACACAACTTGGAATGTTCGAATTAAGCCCCGTTAAAAAAGAGGTGCTTAACTCGAAGTCATTGAAAATATTCGATGTAAAAGAGTTAAGCCCCAACATTTGAGGCATGTAAAAGAGCAATGATTTGAGTCGTGCACAATCTAGCTCTGGAAATAGTTATCATTAGATACTTCTCGGCCTAAATAAGCTGCAGCCTAAATGAGTCACGAATAACTCGTATATAAACAGTCAATTTTTATTAATTATCAAATTATTTTTGACTATAGCTTTTATACCTCTGCATGAGCTCATTACGAATAAATTGACTTATACGCGAAATAAGTCTATTTCGACTCAAATCATTGCTCTTTTACATCGAATATTTTCAAATGACTTTGAGTTAAGCTCATGTTAAAAACAATAATTTATTTTACTCACTCGCTGCGCTCGTTCATAAAATATTGTTTTCACCATTCGAAGATAAAAGTCATATCTTCGTGCCGCCGTGTAATATCCTTTATATAGACGTATCTGTAACTATGGTGACTCAAAATAAACCCTATGATATATTTAATGCCGATTTTTAAAATAAGCGAAACATGCAGATGTTGTGTATAATATTAATTTAAAATACGCTGCTAGAATGATGACGCGCATGCATGCGATAATTACTTTTTGAATTGAGGAGCGTTGTTTTTTAACAACGTTGTTTTTTTTTTTAAATTTCTACACCATGTCTTTTAATATGTATTAGTCACATAAAATAAATTCCATGATCCTCAGGGTGTCTAGAAAACTAACTAACTATAGCTAAGTCTAAGACCTAAGACCCCGTTTACACGGTACCGGACGAATTTGGGACTGAAATTCGTCCTTTTTCGCCTGTTCATACACGCGAATTCGTCCTGTTAGGACTTACTTTTCGAGTTTGAATGGGTACGAGATTGGTTTTCCGTTTTAACTGAGACTTAATTATAAATTTCGAAGTCTTAGTTTTCGAGATCTTAGTTTTTGAGGTCTTATAGGTCTTAATTTTCTAGACATCCTTTATTCTCATCACCGCCCGACTGTATTTTAAGAGCCTCATGAAATTTTTTTTATATTTCGTCATGCAATATAAATGTGCCGCCCGCGACAAAATATTTCAAGACAGTTAAGTTTTTTTATATTATATATTGATTATTGGGATTTTAGTGTCATTTTGAACTGCCAATTTCAAACAAAAAGCCTTGAAAGAAATTACATTGCATTTTAAAGGAACTTCGCATTCAGTTCAAGGGTTCATGCAGTCATTGTTGCGTTGGAGATGACAGAAATATGTAATGTAGCCTAATATGTTTATTTCGGTTTGTGACACTTTACTTCGGAAATCATAGAAATATTAAATGTTGATATATAAATTATATAAAATATATAAACCTCCCGGCTCTTCGACATTTTCAAAGTGTAGTGATGAGAAGCAAGGAATTTATTTTGTATGAATCAATAAACGGCACAGCTGCTGCTTTTCTGCCTCCTATGTGGGGAGTATGGCTAATTGGCTATATGATGTCCAATAAATGGCAATGACAATGTATCAAACTCGTTTCATTACCCTACCCCAAAATTTCTATTAAACGAAGAATGATTATCACGGAGCCTCAGTCTCTGACTTCCTGTAACATTTTGTTGATTAAAAACAAGGCAGAACAAAGAAATTCTATATAAGGACTTTATTTCTGAAGATTCCCGTTCTCTTTAGGCATAGTAAATACATTTATCAGGTGCTGTGGCATGTAGCATAATTCACTAGTGTAGTAAATTGGAAAGAATTACTTTATCCAAAACTGATTTTGTCTGGGTTTTTTTTAAGACTCTATAACTGTACTTAAAATTAGTGCAAGGCTGACTCCCCTTGACAAATAAAGAGTAGCAAAATGATCGAATTATTAAAAGCGTTTTTCACTGAAACCTAAACTTGTGATAAGTATTGTAATATGACTGCACAAGTGAAACGTCTACATTACACAAACTGTATAATTTAGATGTAATAATTTAATTTCTGTGTTAGTGCAATGTACTCAGGTGAACATGATGCTTGTGATCATGTTACTCTGAGTGTATATCCACACCGGGCAAGCTTGAAAAATATGCCTGGCCACGGTGAAAATCGAACCTACGACCTTTGGAATACTAGCCGAATGCTCTGCCAACTGAGCTACGCCGTCAGGTCGGTTCTTCGAGTATGTGATATTTCGGAACCGAATCTAGTTCCCTCGCTATCAATGTAATCTAATAAACATGACTTTTTCTGTGTTGGTGCAATGTACTCGGGTGAATATGATGCTTGTGATGTTACTCTGAGTGTGTATCCACACCGGGCAAGCTGGAAAAATATGCCTGGCCACGGTGGGAATCGATTCTACGACCTTTGGGATACTAGCCCAATGCTCTGCCAACTGAGCTACGCAGTCAGGTCGGTTCGAGTATGTGATATTTCGGAACCGAATCTAGTTCCTTCGATATCAATGTAATCGAACCGATCTGACCGCGTAGCTCAGTTTGCAGAGCATCGGGCTAGTATTCCAAAGGTCGTAGGTTCGATTCCCACCATGGCCGGGCATATTTTTCAAGCTTGCCCTGTGTGGATATACACTCAGAGTAACATCACAAGCATCATATTCACCTGAGTACATTGTACTAACACAGAAAAAATCATGATTATTAGATTACATTGATATCGAAGGAACTAGATTCGGTTCCGAAATATCACATACTCGAACCGACCTGACCGCGTAGCTCAGTTGGCAGAGCATTGGGCTAGTATTCCAAATGTCGTAGGTTCGATTTCCACCGTGGCCAGGCATATTTTTCAAGCTTGCCCGGTATGGATATATACTCATGCAGAGTAACATCACAAGCATCAATTTAATTTCTTTTTATAGTTTATATACTTTTTGATGCCTGGGCTTTTTGTTATTTGATATATTTGAGTTAGCAATTGAAATCAAATATTTTGAAATTCTATTCTAGAAAGGAGAAATATAAAGCAAAATGAGTGCTGATGATACTGAACCTGCTGTAAATATCATAGAACCTGTTGAGGTAACTATAACTTAAGTCCCATTAACGCATTTATCCTCTAAATGATAAGTGAAATCATCTGGTGTTAGATAGAATAAATAACAAGGTAGCAGGGCGCGAAATAATGGCCGGTGTCACAGGAATTTCGCCCCCCTCTCAAAAGGATATCCTAGGAATATCGCCCTCCTAGGAATATCGCCCCACAAGGGGGCGAATACCCTAGGGATATCGTCCCCCTTTAGGATATTCGCCTCCCATGTATATGCGATGTGGTTTATTCAAATAATTTCGTAGTACTTTGATCTTATTAGTGCTTTACACGTTTGAGAATTAATGTAACTCTGCAGAACTAAAGCTTTTTTTGTCTTTTTTGAGACGTATTGTTGGAGTATTAGGGAGTTTAAACGTTTGCGGGAACGGCAAGGCCGAATTTTCTTGGCATAATTTTCGTTCGATTTCTGCGTGTCATATTTTCTTTCATATGACACAGGAATAGTTATGCATTCTAGTTATAAAACAACAGGCTCATTTACTTTTTATTGCTTTATGGCGTAAAATTGTTCTTGCCTGACGTTTGTCGTTTGTCTGTTAATAATAACAATGAAACTAAATGTATTTCTTCTATAAACATGATAGTGATAGTAAAGGTATAGCTTAGCCTTAGCTAGCTAATGTAGTGGTATAGACTTAAATACCATAAACACCGATTTATATATATAAGAATTACCTAACCAATTCAATTATTTTCAATCAATGTCAATGAATAATTTTGTGCATACTGCATCGGTAGAGACAAGTATATTTTTAATGCTCTTTATAATGAAATTAAACGGTTTGATTATAAAAAAAACATATACTGTAACTTATGCATGTGTCAGTTAAAAAAAAAAGTTTTGACAATATGATTACTTTTTAACAATGAGTTTAAGGATTAACACCGAAAATGCAAAATATGCATGGTGTGCTGTGAAGCGTACGATAAGTCTTATTGATCTACTGTAAGCCCTTTCGATACATGTAATTGTAAATTTGTATTCTTAACAATTTTGAATTGATACTGAGTTCAAATGACAAAAGCCATGTAATAATTATCCTATGCAACTGTTAGGAAGTGCGAAATTTTGAACGGAGGACGAAAATCCCAAAGAAAAGGTGAAGTTTCTAAGGGGGGGGGGGGCGAATTTCCTAAAGGAGGGCGAGCTTCCTACGAATTTCCCCCCTGGGGGACTAAATTGTAGGGGGGGGGGGCGAAATTCCTGGGACACCGGTCAAAAGACAATATCCGGCCAGAATGCCGAGTTTTGACCGGTCACTTTCAGTAAAAGAACAAACTAAACTTTATTTGAATTAATAATCAAAGTAAAGTTGTCAAGTATTATAATTAAGAACCATAACATGTTGTCAAATGTTTTGCAGGAATAGAACTTCAGTATACTGCAGCTTTCCCACGCAGTACGTCACAAAGCCCATGGCCATGCTTTTGGCTTAAGAGTTAATTATAAGGCCATGCTTTTGGCTTGGCGCAGTGCAAGCTGTTTTATGTGAAGGAGTATTTAATTACTGATTATACAGTAATGCTTTTTGTAATGCTATACTGGGAAAATAGTCACATTTTTAGCGGTATACTTTACTAGGCTTTGCTTTAAGCTGAACAATTTGAGCGGCCAAAGATTCAGTACAATATGTCCAAGCTAAAATTGAGTTGGCCGGTCACTTTGACCGGCGACCCTCCAGCCGTTATTTCGCGTTCTGGGTAGGTAAACAACATTGCATTAGTGTGCAATACCACTTGGACGTTTTACAAAACACATTGGTAGATAGTCTGATTAACGCATTGAATGCCAGCACTCTATTGCATTAGAGTAAAATAACAACGAAGGGAATATTACGGAACCATTGACAATTATATTTGTCGTGGGTAAAGTTAACCAGTTATATGCTGCAATGCACCCGAATGCGTCCAACTGCATTTTACTCTAAAGTGCCAAACAATTGACCAGTATGAGTATCTTCCCCATTATTAATTAAGGAGTAAGGGCATATGCAAATGCAGATTGCAGTGCCCCTGCAAAGTTGGCAGCGCTTATGTATGTTTCTGGCTGTGGCTTCATTTGTTCAGAATCTTTGGCAGCCAATACTTCATTCATGGCATGATTTATTACCAACGTTAATTAAACAGAAGTAGTATGTCATACTCTGTGAAGCCTTCCTATGCGTTTACATTTGGTTCAGGAAAGTCAGGCCTTGAAATTAGCGAACAGTCAGGTTGGCAAAGTTTTACCTACCTGAAACGGCAGCCCAGCAACAGGTCGGCAAATTTACTTTTGCAACAAAATGTTCGAACGTGCAAAGCACATCTTTCAAGTTTACCTTATCAAAATCCACACACCTGAAAATCTATATATAACTGAACATGAACTTGTGGTTGCAGCTTGGCAACTGGCCCATGCAGCTTATGTATCTATCAATGTTAAGCCCGGGGGGGGGGGCATGGGGTTGGGATTTGACATTTTCCTGAAAAATTTTGTTAAAATCCACACCCCAGGGACACCACCATTGTTCAAAAAATGGTAATACTCCCTACCTGAGGAAATCAATATTGGGTCAAAAAACAGTAATATTTCCCCCATCTGGGGGTTGGGAAAATTTGTTATATTGCATTCATGATCAAACTAATAACCCCAATTTCTGTTGATATTTTGATTGGAAAATGTTTGGGATTTGTTGTTTTACATTGTTTTGATGCAATGATGCATCTGCTGAAGTTATGGATAGTTCTTGAAAATATTTATAGCAGATAATTTAGCTGGAATACTTCATGAGAGGCTGAGAGCAATTTTATGCTTGCCATATTAAATGTTTATCAGTTTATTTATAATTTAATTATGCAAATCATAGTGGGCATTGAAATTTACGTTCAAGTCTTTTTTTGCAAATAAAAAGATGCTATAAATGTTTCAAGTGTGAACAGTGAGCTACTGGGCACTGTAGAAAATGGCGAGCTGCCGAGCTGGAACTTTTTGAAAACAATGGAAAAGAATACATATATTAAGGACAAAAATCTCAAGTTTTTAACAAAATAATTGATAAAACAAAGATAAACTATATTTTCCCATTTAAAATAAACTATATTTTCCCACTAAAGTCGGAAAAAAGTGGCATTAAAACATTTATAAAATGCATATTCTACCTGTGGAATGAAATAGCAATTCCACTGTTCGATGTCACTCTCCAGACTCTTATTCGTACAGTTCTACGCCGCTCATTCGCGCTCAAGACTGTGGCATTGTAGTTTTGGATAATAAAACAAAGCCAGGTGGGTGTTGCTCAATATTTTAGCAAAAAAAACTAAAATCAGAACGCTTTAAAACACTTCAAAACAGCCGAGAACTTCGCAGAACGCTCGAAAACTAATGTGTTTATATGGAGAAAAAATTTCCCGCGTTTTTTTTTTGCCCGCTTGTTCCGCCATCTTGGATTGTTCAAAATGTCACGCCTCGCGAGCTGAGTCGGCGATCTATATCTCCTATATCTATGATTATACCCTGTGCCATCCAAATACGTTTCCATAACTCTCGCTATTATTACAAATTGCTATAACAACAGGAGACTCAACAGTCAACAACTAAATAATTCATTAATACAATAAAATGCACATAATCCTTCAACAAACTTCTATTTAAGAAATAGAAAACATTTTCCGTGTTTCTATAGAGTTATAGGAACACGTGTGCTAGTTTGGGAGAACGAGAAATAATCAGTGGGAACACAAGCACGTAGTGCAAGTGTTTCCACGTTATTTCGAGTTCTCCCAAACTAGCACAAGTGTTTCTATAACTCTATAGAAAAACAGGAAAAAATGTTTTCTATTTCTTTTATTAAATAACCTTGTCATAATAACACAAAAACAATATTTTTCACGCGATTAAAAAGGTATATTCTCATTACACAATAACAAGAAAATGTTGCCTAGCAGCAATACCGGCATCAATTTTCAGTTTTGCCGACTGCAAAATTATGGAAAAAACACGCTGAAAAAGTTGATTTAAAGAAAATTTAAAGCGAAAAAACGTTTGGTTGGTAAGTGTTTCCCAGGCTTGTTTAACAAAATTTCAGGTTGACGATGTTTGTTTTAGTGTGTTATTTTGAGGTTCGTGGAAAATTCCCGTGTTCTATAGCGTTATAGAAACACGGGATTTTTCGCTTTTCAACCAATCAGCGCAGGCGTTATTGAAAGGTTATTTTATAAATGCTAGTACTACCTCAATGAGGAAAGACTGGTATTGCCATGATACAGAAGTTCTTTAGCGTAGTTATATTCCAAGTTTTTTTGGTTTTTAAGAAGTCAATTAAACAAGGGACATTAATTTTTGAAATTGTACCAAAAAATATTAAATTACTTGATTTTTTTGAAATTTTACCAAAACTTTTACCAAAATTATATTTTACCAAAACTTTCCCAAAAATTACCAAATTTTACCAAAAGTAAATTAATTTACCAAATCTGGTCACACTGGATAACTGAGGATGACCACCCACTCAAGATCGTCGTTCGTTGGTCAGCGCCCGCGATGATTGATGAACTTTAGACTTCGCTAATGCTTTCGTTTCCCCGGGTGTAAATAGCCGGGGGGAATTAGTACCCTCGCACGGCGCTTCGCGCCGTCGGCTCGGGGATTATATAGGCGGCATTGAGTATGTTTACTCCAGTCAGTAATATACAAAATTTAAATGCCAATTTAGTCTATGCATTTCAGAAAAATTAAACATTCAAAAATACAGGGTGTCATGTGACCAGCCGATGACAGGGCCTTTTCGCTGACCATCCAACTGAAGCAAAAAGCCCTGGATATATACGAGGTCGCCTTGAGGTTTGATCGCGCAATATAGACACACCGACATGCAGCGTTCATTGAAAGAATTACAACTCTCAGAACTACACTCTTGCACCCTATCGATCCTTTATTCCGTTGAAAAATATATGATCTTAACTGCTTATTTTTATTGGACTAGAGTGCAGAAGGATCTGCCCGTGATGAAGAGCTTACTGTACAGGACAAACTACGGGACACGAGAAAAAAAAATGAAAGGCTTAGGATGACCAAGACTCTAGCTGAACAGGTTTATGAACTCAAGAAGCGATCGGGTGCGCATGCGTCTGAGTCCGCAGTACCCAATGGAGCACCAGGTGTCGTTACTAGTAGCGACGCGGCAAGAGAACTTGCTCTAAGTGGCTCGGCAAGGGAACATCTGTTAGAAAGCCAAATTGAGCAGCTCAGCATTCAAGATCTTTCAAACATAATTGCCTCATTGATGGTTCTCTGCGAAAAGCAACAAGAAGATATGACAACCCTGAAAGCTCAGAATAATGAGATCAGTACTGTTAGCAGAACCCGACAAACTGAGAATGACAACCTTAATACTGTTAACAGAACCTTAAAAACTGACAATGAGAATCTTCGTATTGATAATAAAAAGCTCCAAGATGAGAATGAGCAGCTTTACCAAAGTGGTATAAATTTAGCATTTGAAAATATATCCTGGTTCATCGAGAACGAAAACCTGAAAGAAAAGCCGCAAGGTGATGAGGTTTATGCAAATGATAATGAGAATAGGAGTGCAGAAGACGGTGAAACCTCTACCCAAGTACGTAAGTTATACCATACCACACGATGAATTATGACATGTTTACAAGCATTATGAAGAGCAGTTTTCATACCACAATTGTGAAAGTTTGATACAAGATGACGTCATAACGTAATAGGAACAAAATACACTGTATATTGTTGACGAGACGCATTTGTTCAAACAAAACTACTGTAAACCTTAAACGAATTTAAGCACGGCGTACACGATTTATTCTTTAGATATATAATAATAATGTTTAGATATATAATATAACGAAGCTAATGCAGAAGAAGGGTTGGAAGTTGAGCCCACAGATTATGCCACTGACTGGTTTTCTTCACCCAAACCATACCAGACTTAAAGTCATGTGGAACCATGTACGTACATGTACATAATGTACCATTCGTGAACCTTGCAGCACTTGTATAATGACTTTGAAGGTTTCTTGTTTTGAAAACAAAATTTGATGTGTTACTGTTGTATATACATGTGTAGATTGCTACACTTTGATTGGTTAAGACCCGGGTAAGTATTTTCTTAAAACAGCCACTTATATTCCCAAGTTGTTCTCCTCAATCTGCATAGTTTTCGCAAATTATGTACATACATTGTTCCACATATAACTGTTTTACCTGGCGCTCCATTTTGTGATTGTTGTGACTGTTAGGCTGTCACCCAAAATAATGTAGCCTCGAAACGCAGGTTTGCTACTGCATGTACGTACATGCAGTAGCTGAACAAAATCTGCTTAGTATACATACAGTAGCATGTAATTCCGTTTTTTGATCCGTTTGTCTTCGTGTCAAATCTTGTGCCACATAAAAGCAGATTTATCTGTAGTTATTGTAATATACCTTTTTTTCAGGTAGAACCTCCCGAATTGGTCAGATTTTCTATTGCACTCAATTGCCCAGTTTCGTGTGGCTACAGCGTTGTCTTCTTCATTTTGTATATGATGGGGTTTCGATTGTGCATTCGAAGATTCATCGCAGAGGTGCAGTGTGCCTTAAATAATAAGTTCCGTGAAGCAAAACTTGAAGTAGGAAAGTGCAGCTTGTCGTTGACAGAGTTTTTGAAAGTAGGTTTAATTGATGAAATGTTTGCCAGATCTATAACTGATGAATATAAAATTGGTGATGCTTTGCGAGAGGCGAAAGAAAGAATACAGGGTCAGTTACACCCTGCTGCATTTATGATCGAGTACGAGGAGGGTCCAGACGGTAGAAAACCAATTGGCCATTGCGTGGCTGTCATGCCTGACGGCAAAGTTATTGATGTCGAAGAGGGGAAATACTGGGAGGCCAATAGCGAAAGTCGCATTAGCTATATATATGTTGTGAACGTTAAAGAAAGCGAGGTTATAGAATGGCAACACAAATGTGCACTACAAAAGTGTGAAGCTGAATGTACAGTATGCTCTGAATGTTTACTTGGCTCCCTCGACGGTTCGTCAAAATGATTTACGGATCGTGAATTACCTACTTTGCGGATCCGTATACAGTGCGTGAATGGGTGCTGTTGTGTCGAAGGCCTGTTTTATACGTCGAATTTCGGCTGCGTCGAATGCAATTCAAACAATAGATGATGAAGCTTAATGAGGTTTAATTAGCCGTGTTTACACTAAGGGACTGACATTTACCTGTACCTGAGAAGTACCTAGCCAGGCTTACACGGCGTGTTTACATTTGTTACATAACTATAAAGGCCCAAGTCCCATTGAATTGGCCATTATATACATGCAAAATGAATTACTGTGCAAAGTAGAAAATGACATCCGCTGAGTGCTGACATCAAAGACTCAAATTTACGTTTGTTGTCATGGAAATGAGCCTCGAGCACGTCTTGGGTCAGTGAAAATGTGTTTACACTGCAGGCCTGACCTGAGAACCTGAGACTGACCTAAGACCGTGTTTTCAGGCCAACTCTAATGCTTGGCCTGCCCTGAAAACATGGTCTTAGGTCGGTCCTAGGTCAGTCTTAGGTCAGTCCTAGTGCGTTTACACTACAGGACTCTGGTCTGTCCTAGGTACAGTAAGGTATAGGTCTCTAGTGTGAACACGGCTATATAATTATCTATGGTCCTTAGCCAGAAACGTTTGTCGAACCGTACAGTTCGTCAAAATGATATACAGATCTTTATGTTTGAAGTTATTTAGTTCGCGCAGTGTTTTTAAAGAACGAAGCAATAATATGTATAGGTTATTTTGAGAGGACATGTGATTTATTCACCGACGCGCAAAGTGCCGAGGTGAATAAACGCATGCCCCCGAGGTGCCTCAAAATAACGTACTTATTTTTCACATTGCATGGCGAGGTCGCATTTTAGGAGACATAATAGAAAGAATTCGTTATGAAAGACATTTAATAAAACATGCAATTCCAATTTCCGAACACTGATCACTTTTGTTTCAGAAAGAAAAAACAAAGCATGATGATAGGGGGGAATATTAGAGGGAATACTACAGGGATTATTATCTATTGTTTTGCCCTTGAATTTGGTCATTGTTTTCAGCCCCGGCTGAAATCAAAAGCCGCCCCCAGTTATGTACTGTTAATTGTTTAGTTCGCGCAATATTTTTAAAGAACGAAGCAACAATACAGGGTGTCCCAAAAAAAAGTGACACTATAGAAATTATCCTATTGTTATAATTTGAATGCCCTATAGCATTAAGTTGATCCCACAGGTGCATAAACTTCTGCTTCTGGAATTTAAAATAAAAAAGCAAACCGTTTATTAGTGTAATCGTTTTGCTTGACTCGGGCGTTAAAATATTTGGACAAAGCGAAAACGTTTTAAAATGCTTAAATGTAAATACAAGTTCATTAAATTCCCAGGCGTGTAATCACGCGCGTTGATAATTTCTATAGTTTCACTTTTTTGGGGGACACCCTGTATATATGAATGATTATAGAGGCAGTACTCTGAAGGTTCATGTACTGTTTGTAGTTATTTATTTCGCGCAGTGTTTTTAGAACGAAATTTTAAGTCCAGAGTCCATTCCAAACCTAGTCCAGTCCAGTGTTTACAATATGCCAATGACTTAATTTCTAAATGTGACTTACGCATGTGACTTACATTGACAAAACAAACTGCAGGTCAAGAACCACCACCCATTGAAACATTGAAACACGTCACCATAGCTGCCATAGGTTGCTTGGGCAACTGTAGACGCAAAAACGTATTGCTTCGCATTGATTGCGAAATAAGTCAAACAAATCAGTGCATGAAATCTTTAATTTATTCGATAAACTGGAGTGCACATTAAGGTGTTCCATGCAATGAGTGACAACATGTAATTGTAAAGTATTTCACTTCTTATTTTATTATTACTATTTTTATTATTATAAAATTATATATATATATATACATATATATATATACATATATATATATATATATATATATATATATATATATATATATATATATATATATATATATATATAGTATATATATATTATATATATATATATATATATATATATATATATATATATATATATATATATATATATATATATATATATATATATATATATATATATATATATATATATATACGTTTTTAAAGATAATATTCCTTACGGTTTTCAGTGTCTTCAAAACGACCGTTGTTGACTATTCTAGTTGTGATTATCAAGGACCACAACCATGTTCTGTTACGTTTAACTTGACACGTCAAACTTAAATCTAGAGAAAAATAAAGATAACCAGACACAGTACTAAAATGCGGTGCCCGCCTACAAATAAAACTTTCGGCGTTTCCGCCTACATGCACAAGTAAAGTTATATTTAGCAGGCTATACATTCTCCTGTCGGCCGCCAGTTGGTCCGTACGTTAGGATCAAAACTGCGTTTTAAAGCCTTCAAAATAAAATATTTTGGGCTCAAAATACTATCAAAATGAGGAGAAAAGTGAGACAAATCGACTGGTATACGGACGAAAAAGAGAAAACCAACAATACGAAAGTTATCAAGGTCAAATGCATTGCATTTTTAATTAGTTTAATAATTTTGAGCGATTTGTGAACAATACAATTTCGCTTGTCTTTCAAAGGCCATAAATCGCTAGAATACTGTAGTTTAGTAATACATTTGGCTTCTGTGAGTATAATTTCTTACACTGAATCGAACGGTGGTATTTTTGTCCTTATTGGGCGCATAAAACCAGAGATAAGTCGCAGCAAAAAGTCAATCGTGAGAGTTCGAGTTGTAATTCGAAAGAAAACTTTCCTCGAAAAAAGGAATTCGGAAAACGTGAAGGATTATTTTGAGCGACTTTTGTCTTTCAAAGGCGACAAATCGCTAGACTATAGAAGTCAATTTTGAAATCAATTTTCCATCCGTAAACACAAGTTTTCACGCTGATTCGAACAGTGGTAATTTTGTCCTTGTTTGACGCATAAAACCAGAGATAAAGCTGAGCAAACAGTCGATCATCATGAGAGTACACGATTAATAATAATTAATAAATTCCGAGCACGTGCAAGGAATTTTTGGTAGGCGATTAAGGAAACGTATTGATGCGAACAAACTAACAAACAAACAAACGGACAAACTCACAGGCAGAATATAATGCGGTGCCAAAAATGGCACGGGCACCGCAATTTTCATTGCAATCGTGATAAAAAAATCGAGCACGTGCACGCTATTCTTGACCTGGTATATAGGGCTTAGTCTCCACCGGTCGAGATATGCAAGCTAGGAATTCCTTTTTGGAAAAGAGTGTAAGGTTGTGAACCAATTTACTTTAACGAACGAGTGTTTTGTCAGTCAAATGTAACTTGCGTTCGTATTTTGAAATGTGAAATGGCAAAACTTTTCCCGAGTCTTGTATATAATCAACCATTTTGAATTATGTGAACAAAAAAAGCCACGGCAAAAAGGTCTTTGGCAAAAGTTGAGCAACTCTGCATTCTGAGCCAACAAACTCGTATCCGTGAGACAAACGAAAATTTATGTGATCATGTGAAGTCGAAACATAAAAATACAGTTTAAATTTGCTTTCGTTTCCGCGAGTTCTTTCGGTGCCATCATGAGTGGCTTCAAACATGGCCACCAAGTTCTCGTTCCAGGAATTTTAGGCCCTATAGGGCCTGTTCATATGGGCAAAAGTTATCCCGGTTAAGGAGAAAACTTTTTGACTAGCCAAATACTTTTTGTTCTGTTCATATGGAGAAACGTTATCCCGCTTACCGGGTAAAGTTTCCGGCTGTGACGTAGCACTTAACATCAATTGAATTGAAAAGATGCTGACACGACAGAAAGTTATCCCGCTAAGCGGGAAAGTTGTGTTCATATGGGGAAAACCATTATCCCGGTCACCGAAATCTCGCCAGTCAACAAGCAGGCGAGATCTCGGTACACGGGAAAACGTTTTGTCTCGTACGAACGCAGTGTAACTTTTCATATTATTTTCATACCATCTCGCTTGTAAACTTGTCGAAACGTTTTCTCGCTAACTGGGATAACTTTTGCCCACAGCAACAGGCCCTTAGAGAGTTCAGTGCAGGTACCGAGTTACCCTCCATCTTGATTTACAGGATGTGCGCACGCTCCAAAGAAATTTAATTGAAAAGCGGTGGATATTTGTTTATGTTTTTGATTTTGCAAAATATAGCGTTTGATACGAAGAAATACCTAAAATTCTTTTCATTAATTTAAAACTTATATCACTTCGAAGCAATAGTTTTGACAAAAAGATGACAAAAGGAACAACTTTCTAAGGCGGGTATTCAATAAATTTTTATCTTCAATTGTAATATATATAGGTACTCTCTCTGTGTTACCAACAAATAGTGTGAGATATTTGCTTGAATTAAAAGTTAGTGTGTTTTGTCAAGCATGTGAATGTTGTTTTGTCTTCATTTTTAGTTCAGATTTGCCTGGTGAGAACAATCAAATACTACCTCACATGCATGGCGTAATACAAGCCAAGGTTGCATTAGTTTTAATACGATTGCTGTACTATCTTATGGTATGGCTATTCCTATACATTAACATGCCGGAGTTTAATGATCATGCCTAAAAATTCATTTTACGCCCAACACGTACGTAACTGGGCACAATATTGTCTTTGTATTAAATCGGTACGCATAGTTTCCTACCTTTCTTTGTGCCGTTGTAATTGTCCCGCTCGTTTTTCTCTCCTTGATTTTCTTTGCAATCTTCTCGATGCCGACATGAGCCGCGTTCAAAACATCTTTTACGTCTTGTGCATCTTGTTCTTTTTCTTTTGCCTCCTTCAGCTGCTTCTGTTTGACTGCCAATACATCCTTTTCGTGTTGTACCTTTAATTCGGCTTGCTTTTTCGTCAGCTGTTTCTGCCTGAGCGCGGTCGTCTTGCCGTTTACGACATCTTGGGCTTGCTTTTCTACTTTGACAGCGTTGTTATGCTTTGTGATTGCGGCTGCCAATGCTGCAGCAGCTGCTGCTATAGCAGCGCCTGATATAATACCGCCGATGATCGTCCACCAATCAGCTGCTTCGGAGGCGTCCGCTGCCACTTCGGCTGTGGTCGCCGCCGCAACTTCTCCAGCGGCTGTCGCTTCGGCCGTTTCTGCAAGAGATATGGTTTTGAAAAAGAGCTTTTCGTGTGATTGGTGTTTATCTGGAATTAACCAACTCGGCATTAGCGACGTCATCTTGATCTTACTCAATGCATGTTGGTCTATCCGGAGCAAAAACACCAATAGACGACGCAATATTATAAACCAGATTTCGCTTCGAATTTGGTTGCTGTTTATATTAAACATTTATATTAAATATATATAAAATCTAGTATATCAAATGCCGTTAAAAGTCATAGGCTTAGAAATATGACCAGAGTAACCCCTAATTACGCCACTGCACTTGACATAACATGGCTTGCGTTTATTTCTTGGCGAGATTGGCAGGTGAAGACTCGGTTAGCAAAAAACATGAACTTAAAATGCTTATTGGCGGATCTACAGGGTGTATAAAAAAAGCTGCACAGATTTGAAATTTGCTCTTAAATTCCCAAAACAGCTATTAGTACCCAGTTTTTTATGTATCTAGCTTCTTTGGGTACTTATAATGTAGAAAAATTTCTCGAACTCAAATTTTGTAAACCTGGGGGGGTGTCTTTTCCAACAAACTAAAAATGGCTTGCGCACGAAATTTAAAAGCTTTAATCATATTTTAAGTTAACAGATGGAAAGTTTGTTGGGTGTTTAATTACTGTACAGAATTTCAGACAATTTGCTTCAGTTTACGCCCTTTAACCATTCACGCAAACTTACATTTTTTCTTTAAAAAATCATCATTTGCATGTTAATCAATGCCTTTGCCTAATTTGCATATGTCAGCAATAGCATGCGAAAGGCTAATTTTTTAGAGAAAAATGAATAGTTAAAGGTTTAACTAAAGCAAATTCTGACATTTTGTACAGTAATTAAAAACCCAACAAATGTTCCATCTGTCACCTCAAAATATGATTAAAGCTTTTAAATTTCGTGCGCAAGCCATTTTTAGTTTGTTGGAAAAGACACACCCCCAGGTTTACAAAATTTGAGTTCGAGAAATTTTTCAATTTTTCTACATTATAAGTACCCAAAGAAGCTATATACATAAAAAAACTGGATACTAATAGCTGCTTTGTGAATTTAAGAGCAATTGCAAGTCTCTGCAGTTTTTTTTATACACCCTGTATAGCAGGCTAAAATACATCTAACCTACTTAAGCCAGCCAACGCGCGTCTTTCAACTCACTTGCGACTGCCAAACCAGCGGCGTCTACCAACTTGCCTGCGCCACCTGCGTCTTCCAACCTACCTGCGCCTGCTAAAGCTTCTTCAGCAGTTGTGACTTCGGCTTCAACGGTCTCGACCTCTGCCTCTGCTGTTTCCACTTCGGCTTCTGCAGATTCGACTTCCTTGCTCGCCGTTTTCGTTTCTGACGACAATTGGGCGACTGTCTTTTGCGATTGGTTTAAACCCCTTAAGACATTGTAGATTACTTGCTGAATTTCGCTCATTGACGTGGAAAACTCCTCCAAAAGTCCAGTCATAAGGCTTTCGGGGAGCTGTTGGATAATTTGGGAAAGATCGTAGTAATTAAGGTAGCAGAGAAGTGCGGCAATTGCTTGCGGAATTGGGATTCTTCTCCAATCAAAGTGTGGATCGGGGGGTGGAAACGGCCGAGGTGGTGTGGGTTTTGGGGGGTCTTTGTCATCCTTTTGAAACAGAGGTCTTAAAGCCCATTCTAGAGTACGGGTAACGGATGCCGTTTTGCTTTTGTCTCCTGTTTTCGAAGCTTCAAACGTGACTGCGATGGATATTGTTATCTTTTGCGTCCACTTCTTGAACTTGATAAAGGGCGGAACTAAAATTCCAGCATCTTTAAAAAGTGGATCTTCGAGTAAAGTTACCGCGCCTGCCAAGGTTTTCTTTGTTTTGGGAAGCAAATCGGAGGAGGATTTGTCAAATTTCAAAACGTTAGGCTTTGTGTCTGAACCAGTTAGCTTTATGGTGTAACGAAGTGGTAGCTCGACATCTACACTTGCGGAAAGACTTAGCTTTTCGCCATTCTTGAAGGTATACGACTGTTGAAGAACGTTTACGCTACCTCCAAATGAAGCTTTTCCATCTTTAACCTGTAAATATATGCAAACAAAATGCCATGATTCCGTTAATACAGTTTTTTTGTTGTTTTGAAGAATACGCTCAAATATTGGAGAATATTATCCTAAATTACCCTTTAAATTATATTAATGGTATAAATAATTAATATTTAAATGGTCCAAAAACATATTAAGTCTATTAAAGCCTGCGAACATGTATGTTATGTATTATGTTAAGATCTTTAATCAGGAAGTAATATTTCAAATCCGAGTTAGTGTTTTAGACGTGGTTTCTAAATACAAGTGCCATGAACAATGGCGAGGCGCAGCCGAGCCATTGTTCATGGCGCTGGGGATTTGGAAGCCAAGTTTAAAACACTAACTCGGATTTGAAATTACTTCTCACACATCATTAGACTTTCGTAGCAATCAGGCATGAAATTATTAGATATTCAAAAAAGTGAGCGTGGGCATTAACGATTACATTCGCATGAAAGTTTGCATGAAGTGCAACGAAGCATTCAGTTCGCTTTCGTCGTGAATAGATGAATTTTGTTGGCAAAAGAGCATGGTATCTTCTTATAATATAAGAAAAAGCGGTTTCGAGAACCAGAAAGTGTTGAGCACAGTATTGTGCACAGTATTGTCGCTCGGCTGACAAGGTTGGGGATCCGAAAAACAATATATCAGATTGTGTGTGCGATAAGGCGCTATCTGGTGGAAAATGAAAGAGCCGAAGTGAATATATATTTTATAGACGGTAAACATTACTGGTAAGTTGCTGTATTATAGTGTTTAAAGCGCTGTTTATTATGATAGTTGGTAAAAAAGTTGGTTTTCCTATATTTATGTAGTTTTCAAACGTTCAGGAAAAGTGTTAGATATAAAGTGTAGTTAGAATAAATTTCTAAACACAACTTGCTGTATTTAGAAATAATTCTAAACATAGCAATTAAATATATTTGCTGATAATCTTTTGTTTACGCCTCAATTTCCCTATTGTTCAAAACCCTTCCCACTTGAAGTAATTAAAGTCCTGGTCTAGACGGGGTATCCAGATAGATACACGTGATGTAAATTAAACCATGTCATTGGCCGAAATGCTATGAATATCTAATGATGTATGAGAATGTGAATTAAAAGATTATTAAAAATTTTAACGTTACTTTTTGCCAATTTTTTCTAGCTTTTCCAAATCGAGATATTTGACTTTGTTTATTGCATGTATGTGGTATGTATCAATTTCGTCATACAGCATAATGAGTTTCTAGAAAGACAACCCTCTCTTGAAAATATTCCTATAAATCCGGACAATGCGTATGACAAAGTCATGATTTTCATTGATCTTTAAAATGGAGCCATAAAAACTCTATTGAATGTACTGGCAGCTCAATACAAACTAGCATTACGTAAAATTAGGGAGTTATTAGTACAGTATGAACAGCTTTTATATTACAGCAAATAATGACTGTTTATTTTAATTAATTAAAAAAGTATATTCAAAATCCACTTTTGAAATGTGGTGCGTGTGCATTGAAAGAACGGATATTGTTCAAATAATTACTTCGGTAAACTCTTGAAATAGCTGCATATATTCATTTCACACTGCCGCTGACAGAGGGTCGACTTTGAGCTTACCCACTTTTTACGCCATTTCCCTTGCTGAGCAAGTGCGCGTAAGTGAGGTTTTATCCCCAGAAGTGGATATAAAATATTAAAATCCAGGGGGGTTAGTACTTTGCTTTTGCGCACTTGCTATAAACATGGACACTACTGACAATGACTCTAACAATTCTTCAGTCGTCTAGAACATAGCCTGTTGAAGAGAAGATGGCTGTGAAACTCATTAGGATAACAATATAACCATAGTCCCCGAGCCGACGGCGCGAAGCGCCGTGCGAGGGTACTAATTCCCCCCGGCTATTTACACCCGGGGAAGGAAAGCATTAGCGAAGTCTAAAGTTCATCAAATATCGCGGGCGTGGGTCACTGTGCGTGTTTCGGTGGGTGGTCATCCTCACTGATCTCATAATATAGCGGACTGTAATGAATAGCCAACACTGATTGGTCCAATTTAAAATTGGCATTATAACGGCTGCATGACGATTGACGACAGCGAAATTGATTTGATGATTTCTTGCAAATATATTTCATTTTTGCAAGATTTTGTAAATTGCAAAGGATTTTGATGAAATAAAGGCAAGAGGATTGCTAAAAGAAGGAAGTAAAGGTGCCGACGTTAACGAAGGTAAGTTTGTTTTAAATATTGATGCATTGTTTGCTTTCAATATACTGTAATCTCGGCTGTAATTACTTTAAAAGCCGATCGTTGCGTATATAAAATACGAAGTGACTATATGACCGGCAGCCGGTCACGCTTTATCAAATATTAAATGGCCGGCAGTCTAGTGACTATAGTTGAATATAAAAACTTTTGTTTGCGTTTACTTTTACCGAGCTTGCCGTTAGCTCATACGGCAAGGGCGCTGCGTGCGGAAAGTTAAGCGCAGTCGGGGTCGCGATGTGTTTTGTCTGACTTAGCATTGTTTTTTCTTAAAATTTTTTAAACTTTTTTTCCCGACTTTTCTAACTCTCAAAAGGTTAGGGTTAGGGGTTAGGGGTTAGGGGTTAGGGTTAGAAAAGGGTTTGGGGTTGGGGATAGGTTTATCTTATAAAAATTAAACTTTAACAATAGTCACTAGACTGCCGGCCATTTAGTATTTTATAAACCGTGACCGGCTGCCGGTCATATAGTCACTTCGTATAAAATATGAAAGAAGACAGCGTATTATTTCAGTGTTTCTTTATTGATTACACTTTTTATTATACTAAGCAAAGTTATTTACATGGGAGAATTTGGAATCATTTTATTTCGAACTCAAAGTTTATCGATAAAGGCAGTTTAGTTCTATATTAAAAGAACACTTTCAAACGTTTTGCGAAGCGTTTGTGGTTGAATTTTACCTTAAATTGAAGCTTATATTACGTATAATAACATACCTACTGTAATTACTTTAAAAGCCGATCGTTGTGTATAAATATGAAACAAGACAGCGTATTATTTCAGTGTTCCTTTATTGATTACACTTTTTATTATACTAAGCAAAGTTATTTGCATGGGAGAATGTGGAATCATTTTATTTCGAACTCAAAGTTTATCGATAAAGGCAGTTTAGTTCTATAGTAAAAGAACATTTTAAAACGTTTTGCGAAGCGTTTGTGGTTGAATTTTACCTTAAATTCAAGCTTATATTACGTATAATAACATACCTAACATATATATGTTTAGGAAATTGATAATTTTGTAATTAAAAGTGATATTTATAGGGGATTTTTCATTTGTAAAAATATTCTTAAAAAATTATCGTGTTACCATGACAACTACTTAAAATACTTCACGTTCGGAAAATAAAATGGTTTTGTCAGCAAGGCGAGGGTTTCTGCATGCATGTATTTTCTAGTTAATATGATATTACCGTGGCTCATTAGGGCCATTCATTAATACACCACACTTTTTAATATGATCGCCAGTTATAACGCGCAATCGCAACATATATCGCGCAGTTGCGGCAGATTGACGCGATCGCCAATTATAATACGCGATCGAAACTTATGGCGCGCAATAGCGAGTTATAAAGCGCGATCGCAACTTATTATATGTGAATCGCGACTTATAATACGCGGTCGCGACTTATAACAAGCAATCGCGACTTATTATGTATAAATCGCTACTTATTACACGCAATCGCGACTTATTATGTTTAAATCGCTACTATAACACGCGGTCGCCACTTATTATGTGAAATCGCGACTTATAATGAGCGATCTTGACTTATAATACGCAATCGCGACTTATTATGTTTAAATCGCTACTTATAACACGCGGTCGCCACTTATTATGTGAAATCGCGACCTATAATGCACGATCTTAACTTATAATACGCGATCGCGACTTATTATGTTTAAATCGCTACTTATAACACGCGGTCGCCACTTATTATGTGAAATCGCGACTTATAATGCGCGATCTCGACTTATAACACGCGATTGCGATTGCAAGTTGCAACATGTAATTATGTAAAGCCTTATTAATTGCATCCAAGATGGAGGAAAACGATGAGATTATGGATGACTTCCAGGAAGAAGACGTTGAACACGTAGGCGTTGGAAAGGTACAGCGTTATTAGTTGTTATCCAAATTGAATATTTTCTAGTATACGAAATAGGAATGCTTTCCTTTCTGACATAGGTTCTAAATTTCTTAAAATCAAGAAATGTAAGAGCAAGTGTGATCAGTCGATTTCGTACAGAAAAGGTATGTACTGTACTGTAATTAAACGGCTGTAATTAAACACTGTAATTATTGATTAGAATAATCCTGACCAAACCTTATTCATTATTATATTAACCCCGAAGTTATTATTTTTATTTACAAATATTTCACTACGCTAACCCGCCAAACTCTGATTTTCAAATATATTATTTATTTATTTATTTACAAATATTTTAAAATGGTAAGTAAGTCTGATTTTCAAGGGGCCGTTTCTATTTACAAAAATATTCATTCTAAAAAATTACTAAAAAATATATACACAAACAACACAATCATGCAAGTTTTATAAGTCGATAATATGCACAAGCCCACACTATATATATTTACTATATATCTATACACACTATATACACTATATATCTATACCTGTATATATTGCATAATTATGAGGATAAAATACTGCTG